>JAZHYW010037646.1:0-14492 GCA_037355805.1 Ixodes ricinus
AAGCAATAGGAAAAATAATGGTTACATCTTCAAGTAACGGCCAAGTAGTTGTCGTCTCGAGTAATCTAATAATAAAATGGAAGAATTCCCAAGCAAGAGGTGCCATATTTAAGTCGATTACCTCTTTTGCAAGCAGGTTTTACGTTGCGGACAGACGTAACACCAGAAAAAAACACAGTAACGTTTTAGAGAAACGTAACTTCATAGACAGGCGTAACGTTAAGAAAAGATGTAGCGTTATCTGGCTTTGTGTGTAACGTTACGGACAAATATAACGGGTAATGTTACAGACACATGTAGCGCCACGACCAGATGTAACTTCACGGACAAAGGTAGCGTCAAGTAGCGTCACCAATAGGTGCAACGTTACGGGCAGGCTTCCCCGCCCGTAAGGCCAAGAACCTAAATAACGTTACGGAATATCGTAAAGCCACGGACAGCTGTAACATTAGAGACAGGTATAAAGCCACGGACACTACTAACGTTACGGAATTCGTAACGTCGTGGGCAGATGTAACGTCACGGGCAAATGTAACATTACGAACAGGTGTTAGGTTATGGACAGATGTAATGCCAGGAACGTAAGTAACATTACGGTCAAATGCAGTGTTATGGACATGTGTAACGCTACGGACAAATATAACGGGTAATGTTACAGACACATGTAGCGCCACGACCAGATGTAACTTCACGGTCAAAGGTAGCGTCAAGTAGCGTCACCAATAGGTGCAACGTTACGGGCAGGCTTCCCCGCCCGTAAGGCCAAGAACCTAAATAACGTTACGGAATATCGTAAAGCCACGGACAGCTGTAACATTAGAGACAGGTATAAAGCCACGGACACTACTAACGTTACGGAATTCGTAACGTCGTGGGCAGATGTAACGTCACGGGCAAATGTAACATTACGAACAGGTGTTAGGTTATGGACAGATGTAACGCCAGGAACGTAAGTAACATTAAGGTCAAATGCAGTGTTATGGACATGTGTAACGCTACGGACAAATATAACGGGTAATGTTACAGACACATGTAGCGCCACGACCAGATGTGACTTCACGGGCAAAGGTAGTGTCAAGTAGCGTCACCAATCAGGTGCAACGTTACGGGCAGGCTTCCCCGCCCGTAAGGCCAAGAACCTAAATAACGTTACGGAATATCGTAAAGTCACGGACAGCTGTAACATTAGAGACGGGTATAAAGCCACGGACACTACTAACGTTACGGAATTCGTAACGTCGTGGGCAGATGTAACGTCACAGGCAGATGTAACATTACGAACAGGTGTTAGGTTATGGACAGATGTAATGCCAGCATACCCCGGCATTCTCACTCATGAGTGCGATCACTCACGATCACTCACGCTCACCGTCAGATTTGAGGTGATCGTGAGTGAGGCCACGAGTCTCGAAAAATTGTGTGTGAGTGTGAGTGGGATCGTGAGTTATGTGAACTCATGAGTGTGAGTGTGAGTGTGAGTCCTGAGAATTCATGAGCGTGAGTCTGATCGTGAGTGTGATCGTGAGTTCTGAGAGCTCATGAGTGTGAGTGTGAGTGAGTCCTGCGAACTCATGAGCGTGAGTTCGATCGTGAGTGTGATCGTGAGTTCTGAAAACTCTTGAGTGTGAGTTTGAGCCCTGAGAACTCATGAGTTTGAGTGTGAGTTCTGAAAACTGATGAGCGTGAGTGCGAGCGTGAGTTCTGAGGACTCATGAGTGTGAGTGTGAGCTTGAGCTCTGAGTGAAGTACTCATGAGCGTGAGTTTTGAGATCTCTTGAGTGTGATTGTGAGTTTCGAGGCTCATGAGCATGAGCCTGAATCAAGACGTGAGTCGTAGAGTGGATATGAGTCCGGTGATTGCATTAGTCTGCGTGATGACGTGAGTCTGAGGACCATGGCCATGATGAGTCGCGGTGAGCGCTGGTATTGTCTTAGCTGGGTTGATCACGTGAGCTCCCGGGCCTTCTTAGTAGGCGAGGAGACTCTTCTTCGCAACTACTGCGTGGGGTTCAGGGTTGGTTTCGGTGTCGCTCGCCTGCTCCTCCGCCATGTAAACGCGCTGGGTCCTGTGGAGGGCGGAGGAGGAGGGAGGATGCTTGTTCTTGCAGGCTCCTCCTTGCCAGCGCCCTCCGCAATGTCTCAACCAGCTTTGGAGGGCAGAGGGGTATGGGGAAAGGGGGGGGGGTCGCTTTTGTCTCTCATCGGCGTTCGCTCTTCGCTTCACGGCAGACGGCGAGACGCCAACGGACTGATGGCGCCTCGAGGCGGCGCGCTAACATCGGAATTGGGGAGGCGCTCCAGACGGTTAGCGCTCCTCTCTCTGTGGCATAGAAAGGCTCGTGTGGTTTTCGGCTGCTGTTGCCATGTTGGTGCCGGTGAGCATAGCATTTTATGATTGCGTCAACTGTAACGTTCACACGGCTGCGATAAAATTAAGGGACTCGCATGATCCTTATCAGCACCCAGTCGCACAAACAATTTTATCTTTCCGCGCGCCTCACCGTACCTTTCGCAAATGAGTCATCACGCAGGAAGTGCAACAAAGGCGGTGTCATGATCGATCGAAGCTTCGAGTGAGATCTTTCACATTGTGCGATATCATGCTTTTATGTGTCGTTCGGGGCAAGATGGCGCAAGCGCATGATAGCCAGCCGGTAATGGCCAGGCGGCGCCACGAGAGTGCTGCATTCAGCGCTACAAGCTGGAGGTGTCTCTGTTAATGGGGCGGCCAGTCTGCCCGTCGGGCCGTGGCGAGCGGCGGCGACTCCAATTTCAGCACTCCCCGTGTGCACGTGCGCGCCATGTCCCTGGTTCTTTTATGCGGTTTTTTAAGACCATCGGAGCCTTGATAGGTCGAAGTGTTTAGAGCATATTCTAGAGTTGTCATTTGGACATCAGTTTGAGTTGTCTTCACAACTTGTGGGGTCGCTCTATAATAATCGCCGCCCGATCGGTCTGTGCTTCGCTCGTCTCCCAGGAAGTGACACAACACAACGAGAAGGCAGCGAATGGGTTTACTGTGCTCCCCGGTTGCCCATCTACGAGAGCCGGCAGTCCGGACCCCGCCTGTTGTCGCCCGTCGATCATTGCTCGCAGTAGGAGTCCGCGTCCACGCCTGCGGATCGTCCTTCCCACGCCAGCGCTGCGTAGGCTAACTGTTCCGGGCTATCACAGCCAGAGTCTCGCTGCAGAACCACTCCTGGATCGTCATGGCCTAGGCCGGTATGGCCAGGGCTCGCCGTTTCCGCCGGTCCTGGTTGGAACCTCGCTGGTGGAATGCTCCGGGGATCGCCATGAGCCAGACCAGCCAGAACGGCTCTATCGTTCCTGCCCGGCCCCAGCCTCGTGCAGCACGCTCTTCCTCTTTCCTCGCCGGCTGGCCTCCGCTCGCGCCTCGCTCGACCGTCCTCTTCTTCTCCCGACGCCCCCACACACTAGAATAAAATGTGGGTAATTAGAACCAAACTTTGTATGCTGTACACAAGCCTGGTGCAAAAAGGCGACAGGCAACAAAGTGTACGTGTGAGAAGGATATTTACGCCTCGCATGAGCTTTTTCGAAAGAAAAACGTTTGCATCCTGTTTTCTGCACGCCGTCACATTTGTTACCAGACTCAGCATTAAATTTGGTAGCCGAAACAAACAAAAATTTGTTCTACGAAAGTCCACTATTTGAAAACTCGCAGGTTCGGAAAGTTTTGGTTGCGACCGCGCGTGCCGAACGGCGCGCGCGGTTGCAGCAAAATGCACGCCAACAACTACGAGTGCCGGAACGGGCCGACGGGCATCTCGCTTGAAGACCTGATCGCCTGATTCTCGACGTCACAGCGAAGCAACAATCGGCCCGATTTTTCCTACCCTATTTCTCTATGTGGCTGTCTGAGAGACTCGTAAAACAACTTGTATAAATATGTTATTTTGCCGAGCAGCTTGCAAAACGAGTTTGTCAGACCACTTTCCAAACCTGTACATCTATTTTCGTTCACTTCAACAATTAATGTAAAATTCACTTACTTTATGCGTCGCACTGCGGTAATCCACTTTGTCGCCGTGTCGCTTCCCAAGATCTTGAATGGAAGCGGTAAAGTTTGACGCTTGAGTCACCTTCGCAACTGGCAGTCTCTCACGCAGCAGTAGCGACGTTTATTTCGGGGGAAAACTCTAAGGGGATTAGGCGAGATGTCACAAGAACCCGGTGAGATCATAGAGACTTGAAGTTGAGACTTACTTTTACGAAAAACGCTTCTAAAAAAGGCTCACGCCGATCCGAAAGGCCACGTTCACACAGAGACAGGTGGTATCTAGAATGGACGCCTGTTAGACGCTGTCACATGTCTCACTCCAATGAATTTACTCGCTCATAGGGATTCGTAGGACTCGCCGTGTGCCGTGTGCTGTGTGCCTGCTTACACTGAGAGAAGCTACGGAGGTAAACAGCTCTCAGACATGTTTAATGTTCATTTCCTAACATCAGGAGCATCCCCGTCTCCCCCAACCAATGCAGCTAATGTCGTTTCATATATACGTAATAACGTAACTAGCTCAATTTTCTTTTCTCCTACGGACGAGGAAGAAATAAGTACCTTGATTGCTTGCCTTAAAAACAGTACTGCCCCAGGTGAAGACGGTCTCAAAGCTGAACCAATTAAATTCATTTCCAGTCTAATATTAACCCCGCTAACACACATATGCAACACGTCATTGTTAACTGGTCGCTTTCCAGATAGAATGAAAGTAGCACGCGTTTGCGTTGTACATAAGGGTGGTGCACGGAATGACCTCAATAATTACAGGCCGATTTCTGTACTTCCTATTTTTTCGAAAATTTTAGAACAAATAATTAACAATCGCCTGACTAGTTTTTTCACAAAACATAATATAATCTCCGAACAGCAGTTTGGGTTTCAAAAAAATAAATCGACAGAAATGGCACTCCTAAATATTAAAGATAAAATTATTACAAACATTGAAAATAGACAGTTTACCATCGGAATATTTCTTGACTTCAGAAAAGCCTTTGATTCAATCAAACATCAAATACTACTAACAAAGCTAAACATGTACGGTGTAAGGGGCATAGCGAACGAATTAATTAATAGTTACTTGAGTTGTCGATTACAATTTACCATTTATAACGGCGTCAAATCAGATATCCATCAAATAGCGTATGGCGTCCCGCAAGGATCAATTTTAGGACCCTTGCTGTTTCTTATTTACATCAATGATATCGTTAACATTTCGCATCGCTCAGAAATGGTATTATTCGCAGACGACTCGAATGTATTTTTTTCCGATAGTAACCTCCAGTATCTTGAAAGCACAGCTAATGGTTGGTTAAATGATTTATCACTGTGGCTAGTTGCAAACCAGCTTGAATTGAATATTTTAAAAACTAAATATATTGTTTTTGGGGCAAGAAATAAGAAGCTTAACTACGACATAGATATAAAGTTTAACTCCTACAAATTGGAGAAGGTTGAATCATTAAAGTTCCTGGGTGTATGGTTTCACGAACATCTGAACTGGACAACTCATGTGTCCAAGTTGTCCATAACACTCTCCAGATCGATTGGCATAATATACAAATTAAGATATTTATTACCAACATGGCTTAAGCGCCAATTATACTATGCACTTGTTCACTCCCATTTACATTACTGCTCATTGGTTTGGGGTACGACAACTAATAATAACCTTGAAAAACTACTAGTGCTCCAGAAAAAAGCGATCCGATCTATTGAGTGTTTAAGTTATAACGATCACACATCTGCTTATTTTAAAAAAACATCGCTTGCTTACTATACAACAGTTAATAATGTTCAATCTTACAAAAGTCATCTTTCATTATCTCAAAACTGACAAGGAGTCTTTCCACGCCCAATTTCCCTTAAGAGAAACTCACTACAACTTAAGACATGTGGATTATGCTAGAGGTCAAACACGTACTAGCTATGGTGAACAAACATTAACACAGCGAATTCCCCAACTTCTAAACATGCATCCTCAAATTCTGGAAATAGCTGAAAGAGTGATTTCAATAGATACGTTCAAAAAAAGAATAAAGGATTATATTTTGAAGCATGAATAATATATTGTATGAAAGTGTGTAAACCTTGATTGTTTTTTCTTTGTTTTTCTTTTTTTTTTTCTCTTGTTTTTTCTTTTTTTTTATTGTTTTTATCTGTGTTGCCGCTCTGAAACCTGTATGGGGCTCGGGACCTTGGTCAGGTGCTATTAAGTACCTTTTGTCCCTGCCACCCCACTTCTAAATGGCTAATAAATGAAAAAGTAGAGGACGGCGGCGCGCGGTGCCGCAACGTCGCGGCGCCTGCCCCACGGCCACGGCCGGGTTGCCGGCGCGCCGGCTGGACGCGACTCCGAGGCGCCGATTGCCCGGGCTTCTCGGGCTTCGTGCATGACGCTGTGCTCCCCTTGCCCGTTGTTTACTCATGTTGCGTTTTTACGTTGTTATGGTTGAGTGCATAGGTACTCAGAGTGAGGTAAGAATTTCTTGTAAAACAAAAAAAGAATATATTTGATAAACAACTTTTTACAATTAAATTCTAAAACACTTCTTATCGCTTGAAGGCCTATGACACATATCGCGATGATTCAGGCCTCTATACTTCGTCTCACCCTAGCATGGACTAACCGCGAAGGCTGTGCTAGCGCGAGCGGCCAGCCTTGACTGCCTTGACATTGAGCACTTGCTGCACGAGCGCTCGTGCAGCCGCCTCGGCTTCATTCAAAGCGACTAGCTCGCGCTTTTAGCACGCGCGTCTAACAATAAATAGTCCATACTAAGGTGAGACGAAGTATAATGAAATTTTACAATGGTGTAGCGAAGGTCAAGATTGATCAGCGGGTCTGTGAAGTGCGCTACGGCGTTGAATGAACACTTGTTAACCGAGCGACAGAGAATCTGTCTCGAACCGATGGTTACAGAAACGCCGCGGGTTTGATGATTATGTAACATAAATTATAATATTTCTTGTGAATCTGCGACTAAATGACCAGAGAAACCGTTTGTCATAATTTCCGCGAGTTATGAAAAGAAATACCACTCAACTTCAACTTCCCGAATGTGCTGCTAATTTCCGGGAAGTAAATGCGCGAAATAATGATAAATATTGTATTTAAAAACACCGCCCAGTTGAATTTTGATATGGGCGGAAATTGTGCCCGCGTGAGGTGTTGCGGTCGCAAATCTGTGACACTTCATGTCGTGCAAGCACGCACACTTAAAGGGACCATGAAGACGCCTTCGATATTTTATTTTACAATTGGAATAGGCTTCAGGCAGTGTTGACAAAGTCATAAGCCTGTACTGACGCTTGTGTGCCGAACAAATCACTTAAACAGACCCCGCCAGTATTCCTACCCGTGGCGACACCTCGAAAAGGCGGGAAGACCGATTTTCCTTGACGTTCAAGCGTAACATCAGAGTAGGCTCGTAAAGGCCGGTTCACACATCTGCGTTCCGAGCTACAGGAACGACAGAAACGACACGAACGACATGACCCCGAGACAACTGTGACACATGATTGCTTGATAAAGCGGCTCATTGCATTATCTGTCACGCTCTGTAATGCGAACAGAACCGTCCCGGTGCCATGTCGTTCGTGTTGTTTCTGTCGTTTCTGTCACTCGGAACGCAGATGTGTGAACTGGGCTTGAGGTAATAGACCGACCTCACCTAGGGTGACCACCTCCTACCGGCGAAATGCGGGACACCCTGAACCCTAACCAGAAAAGGGGGGGGGGGGGGTATAAGAGGAGGACGATATTTTCACGACTGAGAGAAAAAGTATTAAAGGAAACTCATCAACACGCGCACCTTGAAATCCTGTGCTGTCCGAAAGCATATGATACACCCGAAAATTGTGTTGCGGCAATTAGTCTAAACTAATTTTCACTCACAGTGATATCTTTTTTTTAATTATAATGGTAAATATTTTATTAAAGGTGTCTAAGTTGAAAACATAAAAATCGACTGCAGCAAACCCCAATGCATCAAAAGGAAATAAGAAACAGTAAATCATTTTTTCCGCTTATTCTTTCCTCTCGATGCTTACTCGTATACTAACATTCTCCTACACAAAATTAGAACCTTATGCTGCTGTTTTTTTTTCAACCGTTGTGAGTTGCAGTCTTCTGTTCAAAAAAACAACAACACAACAACCGTTTTGCATGACACAGCATGTTTTGCAAATAATTACAATAGTCTATTTTTCAACTTTTGGCGAGCATTTTTCGCTCGCGATATTTCGCCATCAAGGGGAGAGGCACAACGGCGCATCCGCATCCGTCTCCTGCAAGAACGACGGTCGCTTCCCGCAGTGCTCGGATAGAAAATGGCATACCATCGAGATTCACACGCTTACCAGCGACCTCCGCGCTTCCCCGTGCCCCGTTGTTCGGAAGCGCCATAATTTGCATAGTGAATGTTACGACAATGTAAAATGCGGGACATTTTGAAGATTTTGGTATTTCTTGCGGGACGCGGGACACGAGCCCTCAATGCGGGACAGTCCCGCGAGTCGCGGGACGGGTGGTCACCCTAACCTCACCGTCAGTTTTGCTACGCCTCCTCTGGCGCAACGCACTGCGGGAACTGTAGTCTTTCCGCACGAGGGTCAACGCCGCGGTAGGCTTGTGCGTGTCTATCACGGGCCGTCTCGTGCACTCCCGCTGCCTCCTCTGAAGTACAACTATTGCTGCGTCACGCACGCTACAGACGGTTCGTGAGATCTACAGTGCTCTAGAGAGTTACAGTGGCAAGAGCGGCGGCCGCTTTGTGAAGATTTTGCGCGTAGACGACACCGTGGCGCTGCTGTTTTGCGCCCTAGGAGCGCGCTCCCGTCAGCCCCATTGTCAGCGCTGTTCGACGCGTACTATACTGTGGTTCAACTGGAGCTTTTCGCGTCGCGAAACAATAGACTATTTGCTATATTACCCAAGCATCAAGGAGAATGCAGGGATTGGTGTTCCACGCGCCGCACGCGAACGCCTTCACTGTATTAAAGAATCGAAGTAAATAACCAAAATAACGCGTTGACGAACGCGCGTGCAAGATACAATTTGTTTTGTGTGTTTTCTTTAGGAAAGTTGCTACTGCTGACGCCGGCTCGTGTGGCGTGTGGAACACCAATCCCTGCATTCTCCTTGATGCTTGGGTAATATAGCAATAGGTCTATCTCCGAATGTGAAAAATTGTAGTTATGCCTTTGGACTAATGCCTCTAGAGTGTGTGCTATTATCTACTTCAAATATTCGCGTGTTTTGAGGGAGATTATTTAATTAATATCGGCTCTATACCCTCCCCCCCCCCCGGTATTGACAGATCGTTCAGCAACGCTATCACTTGGGCTGCAGGCTTAATAGCTGCGAAAGAAGCCACGCGATACTCATATAGCGAGGAAAAATAGACTAATGAATCTCAATAAATCTCGCACTTTTTCAATGGTGAGACGAACAATAAACTGGTGTATTGCTTTTTCGTTTTTTCATCGTGTTGCTGATTCGGGGATTAGCGTTGTGGAAGGTGCAAGGCCGAGCGCGTTTGGGAACGGCCAAGGTGCCACTGCAACTGGCGAACATATAGCAAATTGTCTTTTGCAGAAGGCATTTTATAAAGAAAAATACCTCGATTGGGAGTACATGAAGCATTAAAATACATAATGAACACAAACTTCAACAACCCCTAATATGAAAAAAAAATATTCTCAACACACTGGTTTATAAGCTCTCAAAAGTGATAATACACTCCATCGGCATACACAGCAAGCACATGACAGATATCCAACAACATACTACGCAAAACACTGCAAAGTAGTCATAATATATTGCGGCATAGAATCCTAACCTCTTTGCCATTGACGATGTGCACAGAGTCTCGAAGGATAACCAGCGGGTCAAAATATCTGCTCGCGCACCGCTGAAGTCTCGGCGAGGCGATTATCTTCTCGATTAAGATTTTGTTCCCACTGTAGTCTGCGCGACTCCTCCTTTGGCGCACGAAACAGCGTCAGCTTACGATCGCTGGTGCTCCGGCTGCCCTTGATGTCCGGATAGCCCGACTTGCATCCCGGCGCAAAGCGGTGTTGTCCGTCTTTTTCCTTGTATTCTTGACCGAGACGGCAACGGAACGGGGAAGAGTCCCCACCACTACACCCCAAAGAAAAGGGCTACGGTGCTGCGTTCGGGAGGAGCGTACCGCCTCAGCCTCGCCTTCCTCTTCGCTCATCGCACATCTGCCATCTGCCACAAATTCTCCTAGAGCCCGGAACTCCAGCGTACAGTAGCGCCACTAACCTAGAGGGCGCCACCTATTTGTTAAGTGGGTTATAAATAAAGCCTCCGGGAGCGAGCTGCTTCTACTTCGTCACCGGCTCTCGGAACCTCGGTGTCGTGTTCCACTACATGGTGTCAGAAGTGGCGGCCCGCTCCATCTTGCGCCTTCCAGCCGACTGCGGCAGTCTCGATCCTTTCGACGCCGACGGTTGCACTACGGAATGGCCAGTGAGGAGCAGAAACCTACAGTGTCCGCAGCCAGCAGCTTCGTCGTACCGCCGCCGCAGCCGTTCGATTTCAAGAATGCAGGTCAATGGCCGCAGTGGATCCTGCGGTTTGAAGACAATTCTTTTGCTTCGGGGCTCTACACGGCAAAGGATGAAGTGCGCACTCGGACGTTGCTCTACTGCATGGGATCTCAAGCCCGCATCGTCTTGACGTCACTCGGGCTTGGCGAGGACGAGCTCGGAGACTACGCCAAGGTCAAGGAAAAGTTCGACAGCTACTTCGTGCACCCTGTGAACGAACTGTACGAAAGCGCGCGTTTCCACAGACGTACTCAGCGAGTCCGGTGGACGGGGTAATCCGGGGTCATCCGGCGGGTCCTCAACCCAATGCCGTGGTGCGCTGGACTTGTTGTGGTCCCGAAGTCGTCGGGGGCTACCGGCCATGTGTGGACCTTACAAAGCTAAACAAAGTGGTCCTCCGGGAGCGCCACATTCTCCCTACGGTTGACCAGGTCTTGGGCCTTCTCGGCGACGCAAAGATCTTCTCGAAGCTTGATGCTGCGTCGAGCTTTCATCAAGTCAAGCTGACAGAAAGTTGCCAGGAATTGACAACTTTTATAACACCCTTTGGGCGTTATTGCTTCCGCCGTCTGCCTTTTGGCATCACATCGGCGCCGGAGTAGCTTTCCAGCGTGTGATGACTCACATTTTGGAAGGGCAGGCAGGCGTGGTCACTCGCGGCCATCTACGTCGACCGTCTTCAGCGCGGCCCATTGTAAGCGGGCGCCGCTCTTGCCACTACATCCCCTAGAACACTGTAGTGAGATCAGCTCTATTGGTCAAAGCGAACGGCGAGCTCTCGCTTTCTCTCTTTGCCGGGAGGTGTTTACAGATATTGCGTTTTGCTGGTTGAAAACAATAAACTACTGATATGTCGGGCCTGAAATGTTCACTACAGTACACACAGATGAGCACTGTTGAAAACTATATAAATATGATTACGCTTCCAGCGAGAGCTCGAGCACGTAGAATCGGTCAGCTGCCCAATGGCAAAGAAAGCGACGTAGACGATAGATCTTTGCCAGCTCCGAGTCTACAAGCTACAACAATGTCAATACCTCGTTCATCGACTCTTAAAGACTACTGAAACCGACAGGTCAACCTCTACGTCACTACCTTTTTCGGAACACTTGCTAGACGAGAATGGAAAACGTCAGGTTTGGTATTTCGCGTGCATTACTGGGCACAAAATAAGCCTCACATGATTCTATAAACAAATGAGCGGTATACTAGGCCACCACTGCATCGAGAAACACCCCTTTTAGAAAAAGTTTGGAACGATTCAGCATCTCGCGAGCTTCGAGTGTGCACGCAGCCAAAAGCACGACAGAAAGCAACAATTACGTCCGGCCGTCTGGCTGCCGAGCGCGAGTTTCAGCTTTATAGGGGACGCTCCTTACGTAAAAAAATATCCGCTAGACAGGCCGAGCACGTGCCCAAACGGCCAAACGCATCCAAAAAGCCGCCACGCCGCGCGCACCACTCCAGCAACGTAAGCGGACAGCGCACTGCGTGCAAAGAGTGAGGAGCATTTGCGCTTGCGCCACCTGCGCCCTGACCGTAGCGGACACCGTAGTGCGCTGCGAACACGCGAAGAACGCGAGGCGTCAAGAAGCCAACGCCGCGTCGATGAAATAGAGAGAAAGAGAAACGTCTAGACGTCCGAGGAAAAAAAAGTGTCGACGAAATGTAGCAAGCTCTGTCGAGCATCGAATGTCGGAGAAACGATCTGCGGATGACACATCGATGAAACAAATGTCGAAGAAACGATCTGCCGATGAAACATCGCAGTGTTGATGAAACGATCTGTCTATGAAACCTTGTTCGATGAACTGATTGCCCATTAAAGAACTGCGCGCCAAACATGACGCGGCTTGCCACATGAAAAGTGGCGCGCCGTACGTGATCGAGAGCGCGACAAAGAGACACACGGGGACAATTCCAAACCCCCAAACCACTCCAAACCAAACCAAGCAAAGCCATGCCAAACCAATCCAAACGAAACCAATTCAAGGACGGCTGCATGTATCAAGATAATAACTGCTGACAGTATTTTATAAAGGCCGAGAGGACTGAAAAACAATGCCGGCCGATGATTCCTTAAATCGCAGCCCTACTCCGGCAAGCACGGTCGATCAACAAAAGCAGAAGCAACTCGAGTGAGAAGGAAAACTCGGCCTCCGCGGCCTCAGCTCATAGTATAGCATACGACTGACGGACACCACTGCCAACAGGGTTGATGGTGAGACTTCAAACCAGAAGTACGTCACGTGAAACCACCCTACCTAATATTACCGCCCTCCCAAAACAGAAAAAAAAAATTGGTCGATGCACATGTTTACTATATATAGTATATGCTGCATAAACCTCCGTAGAAGTACGTGTGGGTGGCTCAAAAAAGAAAGGGTGGTGATATATGTAGTAATCGTTTATTTGTGTACAAATGAGCGAGGTATGCACAGCGAGTCGATGCTCTAATCACTGCGACGTTGTCTGTGTAACCTGTCGGAAGGCGCGTTTGTGTTTTACCGCCGCCCTTGTCAGCAGGTGAAAGTTCAACACCTCACTTTCGTCAGCTTGCATTTAGTTTATTTCGTAATTAATCCAGGTTAACAAAATTTTGTAGAAATGTTCGGAGCATAAACATAAACATTGTGAATTTCTTTCAAATTGGATAAGCGGTTCAGATGTTTACTGTTTTAGGGTAGTTTCCCCGCCGCACGACTCACGCGAAGACAAACCAACGGCCTGCGAGAAACAAAAACAAAAAAAAAAACACGAAGAAAGCAACTTGTGAGCGTGATGACCTGTGAGTCTGATGAGCGTGAGGACCTGTGTGAGTGTGAGGACCGTGAGGAGCTGGGAGTGTGAAGACCGTGATTACCTGTGAGTGTGAGGACCGTGAGGACATGTGAGTGTGATGAGCACGATGACCTGTGAGCGTGAGGACCGTGAGGAGCAGTGGGTGTGAGTGCCGTGATGACCTGCGAGTGTGAGGACCGTGAGGACCTGTGAGTGTGAGTGCCGTGAGGACCTGTGATTGTGACGACCTGTGAGTCTGATGACCTGTGAGTCTGACGATTCGTGATGACCTGTGAGCGTGATGACCGTGATGATCTGTGAGCGTGGCGACCGTGATGATGACGGCGAGTGAGTTTTGGTTTTGTGTTGAACCGTGAGGGTGAGTCCGGGTGATGACCCTATTTCGAATGAATCGTGATCGTGAGTGGGCGTGAGTTCTGATTGCGGAAAAAATGGTGATCGTGAGTTTGAGTGAGGACAGCTTAAAATGCCGACCTATGAATGCCAGGAACGTAAGTAACAATAAGGTCAAATGCAGTGTATGGACATGTGGTAACGCTACGGACAAGTATAACGGGTAATGTTACAGACACATGTAGCGCCACGACCAGATGTGACTTCACGGTCAAAGGTAGCGTGAAGTAGCGTCACCAATAGGTTAGCAACGTTACGGGCAGGCTTCCCCGCCCGTAAGGCCAAGAACCTAAATAACGTTACGGAATATCGTAAAGCCACGGACAACTAAAATTAGAGACGGGAATAAAGCCACGAACACTACTAACGTTACGGAATTCGTAACATCATGGGCAGATGTAACGTCACGGGCAAATGTAACATTACGAACAGGTGTTAGCTTATGGACAGATGTAATGCCAGGAACGTAAGTAACATTAAGGTCAAACGCAGTGTTATGGACATGTGTAACGCTACGGACAAATATAACGGGTAATGTTACAGACACATGTAGCGCCACGACCAGATGTGACTTCGCGGTCAAACGTAGTGTCAAGTAGCGTCACCAATAGGTGCAACGTTACGGGCAGGCTTCCCCGCCCGTAAGGCCAAGAACCTAAATAACGTTACGGAATATCGTAAAGCCACGGACAACTGT
>JAZHYW010037647.1:0-41079 GCA_037355805.1 Ixodes ricinus
TGGCTGTTTCCGACACAGCGTCGACCAATCAGCAGACCGTGACGTCACAATATTAGAAACGACATTTAAAGCGTGAAATGGAAGCGTTCAACCACGGCCTCTTGGTACAGTGTACTAAAATACATCCCCCCCCCCCCTTAGGTAGTGTTGGGACCGGAGGAGCTCGCCTGAAGCGCGTGGTATTGATCGCGACAGGTGTCGACACCGGCGCGTTATCCAGAAGGTGTGCGCATGCGCGGCTGCACGCGCGAAAATATGAATCTTTGGTGCCGCTTTGGTGGAGTGCACATAGGATTTCTGATACAGCTACGACCTGCCAGCGGTCGTACCGTGGCATCAATTACGCTGCGGCACGATCGTTAGCAACATGATGCTTCAATGTATTGGACGGTACAAGCTACATTACCCTTCCTTTACATAAAAACAATTGCGACTTTAAAGAAGCGGATTGCAAGTTGTTTCAGCGTAGAATTAGCTGCGACTTTCGGTTCGTCGGATGGTGAGCATTTGAAATGAAATGCCCATTTCCTTGGTTGCAAAAGGCCAAACATTAGGTATTTGGCGAGAATATCTAAAACTCGGAAGCAGTTTTTTTTTGTTTGCTATTTTATTTTATGGTGGAACGAAACAGCACATACTAAACTCCGAGATTGTTTTAGTATGTTTTTAAGTACCCCAGGTTAACTTCTCTGTCTTCTTTTCTGCCCGTCTTCTTCTTCTTGACCTTAATCAGCTCGCTTCACTTGTCACTCATTCTTGTGTTCATTTATGCGACAAACCACCCAAGCGACGGTCGCAAAGAGATGAGAATCTTATATTTCTTCATGGCTGCCACGACCATCCGAGGACCACCCGACGTTCACTTGTAAGAAATGGCTTATAAGCCGTGACAATTTTTATCACGCGTTTTAACATTGAACTTCTGTCCAACAACTGAGACAACATGGGCTGAAAAAGTAATGCTTTATAAGATTGAAAAGAAGAAAACAAGCAACTATTTCACATCATTTAGACCAGGAAACAACAGCATACGTAAATAAAACAAGGTAAAAGTTGTAATAGTTTATAGCACGGCATTAAAATACATGGTTACAATGTGCAGCCCTGAAGGTATACTTGGCATACCACATCAGGTAAGCTGTCGAAACAAATGAACACCGCCTTTTCGATGCTGATCTTGTTAGACTTCGGCTCAAGAGCAGTCTCCAAATAAGCAACACCGTCGAAGTTGCTGAACTTGTGAACAGCCCAGTAGGGAGTTGGCACATTCAGGGAGCCTAGTGCGTCGCGATCGATGCCTGGTGGGATCACGGCAGGAGCTTCGCTGTTCACCACTGGTGACAACGGGTCAGTTTCCCGAGTGAGCCCCGAACGCTTTGCAACGATGGGCTCTGGTGGACTTGCCTTCCGCTTCCTTTCCTCTCGTCCTGCGGGAGGGTCACCACTCAGGTCCTGGGGTACACTTGGCAGCAGAGTCGGTACCGCGTCTGGCGTAAGCGCTGGGTGTCCACGAGGGATCCTCACTTCCTTTCCGCCGATGATGTGGACGTAGTCTCGAAGGATGAAGCGGGGCTTGAAGTGCAGCTCGCAGACAGCGCTTGTTTCTTCAAGACGCTTGTCCGATCGCTGCAGATTCTTCTCCCAAAGATATCTTTTGGCTCTGTCCTTTAGAACGCCGAAAAGGACGCCGTTTCCACGCCTTTCACTCGGATGAGGCCCGTTTTGCAACCAGGTGCAGAGCAAGAGTTCTGTCGCTGTTTCGCCAGTGGCATTTCGGCACTACCCTTACGCGTTCACCATCCGCAAAATCAGAACACAAGATTCAAAGCATATTACGATCGAACACACGGAACTATGAAATCGTGGTCCCGACACGCGCACCGCTCGAAGTGAAAAACACACGGAACTATACTCTGTTTCACCTTGTGTCGTACCGCAGGAAAGGCTACAAGCGCGAGCTCCTTGCTCTAGGGCACATCTCGGCGGCACAAGCTCTCGTGCACCAAGGGCAGCTGCCAACGCTATGAGCTCGCGCTTCTAGCTTTCGCTGCGGTACAACATAAGGTGAAACGTAGTGTATAAAATCGTGGTACCGACACGTGCACCGCTCAAAGTGAAAAAAAAAGGCGGGCTGCGCGATTTTTTCCGGATAACTCGACTACAGCGCCGCCACGAACTGTCAATACACGCGCCCTCACGAGCTCCTGTTGCCGAGCCGCTCCGGTCCCAACACTACCCAAGTATTCTAGTACACTGTACTCTCGGTGACAGTAGACCATTTGCTATATTACCCAAGCATCAAGGAGAATGCAGGGATTGGTGTTCCACGCGCCACACTCGCACGCCTTCCCCGTATAAAATATTTGATGTAAATAACCAAAATAAAACTTTGACGAACGCGCGTGCAAGATGTCATTTGTTTCAAGTATTTGCTTTAGAAAAGTTACTACTGCTGACGCCAGCACGTGCGCCGCGTGGAACACCAATCCCTGCATTCTCCTTAGACCTATTGCTAAATTACCCAAGCATCAAGGAGAATGATGGGAATGTATGGACACGCGCCACACGCGCTCGCCTTCCCCGTATAAAAGATTCGAAGTAAAACACCAAAATAAAGCGTTGACAAGCGCGCGTGCAAATGCCATTTGTTTTAGACATTTGCTTTAGAAAAGCTACTACTGCTGACGCCAGCACGTGCAGCGCGTGTAACTACACTCGGAGCATGCTCTCTGGCGCTTGGGAATTTAGCAAAAGGTCTATAGACCTTTTTCGTGTACTCTCGTCCCCAGCCACCTAATAGGCATATCCGGTATGGGCGACAAAGAAATGATTAAACGCTTCAACCTGTAAATAGTAAACAAATAGGAAGGAGGCAAAACGAGAACGTGTGACGGTTACGCTCATATCCTAAATGTCTTCTATTTTTCGTGGCGACGGCAAAACAGTGTTTTCGCCCATACAGGAAGTGACGACAATTCAAGATGGCGGCGTCCTCGTGAAAATGGTCTATAGGTCTGCTCGCTCTGGGCCGGCTTGCTAGAACAGCGTCTCAGCTGAGACTGGCTGAAAGAAAAGTGCAAAGGGTGGGGCGCGCGAGCGTCTTGAGACGCGGAGTCCCGCTCGGCTCGTGCGCTGGCTTTGGCAGTGCTTTCTTTCCCCGTCTCAAATGAAACCCTGTTTCCGGCACGTCGGCCCTGGTTTGGAGCGCACGTTCGTTTATTCTACTCATGAATATGGGCATGACGAAAACCTCACATGTGCTAAGTTTTCAGCCACAAAGAGTTATACCTTTTTACTCGAGCGACGCTAAAACGGCTTAAATTAGCCGAGTCGTGTTTTTGAGCCCATGATCACTGCTATACTGTTTCATACTTAGCGTGAAACGCTGTCAAAGGTACTGGCGCGAGCGTGGGGCTTGATCTCGTTGATCATTTGCGCGCGTTCTCGCGCAAACAAAACGATAGATGAAGCCACGCGCTCGCGCCAGTAGCTTTGACAGCGTTGCACGCTAAGTATGAAACGGAGTATAGGGACTGTTTCGCAGCCTGTGGTTGGCCCCGAGATGCTCGCCTATTCAAACCAATGTATGGCCAAAGTCTCCCAATACACGGCTCTGAAGGTGAACGGAGTACAGCGTCCTCCCGTCATGAGGTTATGCATGTTCCATCTGAGGTGGCCAAAGTAGCACCTGGTGCTACTCGCAGAGTAGCACCAGGTGCTTCCACTGCCTCGGTTCCGTTCCTGCACGCGCGGCACTCTGTAAATATCACCTTGCGGTTATAGCGCTTTCGATAGTCCAGCCATTCGAGCCTTCAAAGAGCAGACCACTGCCCTAGCTGTTGCCATAAAGCTGCTTTTCAGCCGAGATGTTTGATTTGTGATCGATGTATAGCGCCATAGTCGACTTCGCCTGGGCCGCTTCCACCCACTGTAGGGCTTCTTTTTTCTCACTTCTGCCTCCTCTCCTCTCCCGTAAGTGCAGTCTCCGCTTAAAAGCCGAATGTCTTCTCAAGTTGGTACAGCCGGCTCTACTATCATGTCTGCGCTCCTGGCATGTGTGTGTAGATGAATAACCTGTTGGTGCATCGGCATCGATCCATCTGCCATAGTCGTCTGTCGTAGCCTATCTTACAAACCGCCCCTCTTGCCTTAAAGCTCGGAAATCCAAGGTCCCCCTGAACAGCCTCGTTGACCACATTGCCATGGCAGCCCAGGGCCTGTCGCCATACCTCTCGTTCTCTACGCTCCAGGATACCGCGAACTTCACAAGGGATGCAAATAACTGCGCTGGCAAAAGTCATCCCCGGCACCATCACTACCTTCCATACCTCCCGTGTCTCGAGAAACTTGTTGCAACTCCACAGACTGCGTTTGCAGAGGACATGGCTCCTCGTAGAGCTGACTGGCATAGATGTGCGTGGTGCTCTTGGAGGTATACCGGAGCTTGGCCAGAGCGATCCCTAAATATTTATAAGAGTTCTGAATATGCTTAATCTCGCTACCCAACTTTAGGAAAGAGCATGCTGTCTCTTCAGGTCCAGCGAACTGTACCACTGCTGCTTCGTTTTGTGCATTGAAGCTTAGGTGTAGCGCTGTAGCCTCTTCCAATACACACGTCCACTAGCCGATGCATCGTCTCAGCCTTGAGCACGGTGTCATCGGCGTAAGCGAGATCCGGCAGCACCCATTTCACCTCCTCGTCACTCTCTGGATGGTTCAGGGAGAAGCCCACTCTCGACTGTATTAGCCTCTTTTCCATATGAGCTACGTAGAGCATGTATAGAAGTGGTGAGAGCGGGCATCCCTGTCAAAGGCCCTTTGTCACTGCCAGCTCTTCTGACTCCACACCATGCAAGGTCTTCCCTCACCGCGTTGCCGGAATAGAGAGATCGGATGATAGAAGCGCTCTGCTGCGGCAGAGTGCTTCTATCATCCGAGCAATGTGCGAGAATTGGCCGCGGCGCACTTTCATACGCTTTGGCGAAGTGCGAAAACAGCCCAGCCGCCGTATGGAGTGTTGTCTGTGAACTACAACTGAAGGGCAGCCGAGTATGCCACCGTTTTCTAGAACATATTGGCACGGTGAAGTGGTATCGGTTTTCATTGCTGTTTATATTACCCATATTACCAACATATTAAAAAAAAATGAAGAGTCGCCAAAAAGACAAATTACGGTCAAAGATAGGTGCTGCCCTCGGTAAATGGCGATAGCTGAAAACAACGCCGGAAACAGGGTGTACGCATGCGCAAAGGCTTACTGAAACAAAAAAAAAGTCCATTTCGTATTTTGCTTTTGCGCGGATGCAGTGCCAGATGTGCGGACAAGCGTAATACAGCGATTCGGCCTGACGTCGCAGAGTTGAGTTAGTGACATCTGTGGCAGAAAACACTGGCCCGGATTTTTTTTCGTCTTTATATGCTGATTGATGAAGGTGGATGTGACGTTTCTCGTTAGCGTCGAAACCCTACTACACACACTTCGCATTTTTTATTTTGTTTTGTTGTTTCTTTTTGAGTCTACCAGCTGCGACGTTTTTATTTCACGTTGCACGTAAGCGCAGTGTAGAAACGAATTGGCTTTGTCCTCCGACGATGTAAAACCAGCTTTTAGGCGACCTCCAACAATCTTCCGGTCGCCACAACGTCCTAAATCGAACTCGCACAAACAAGTAAAAGCACTTTTCTTTTTCTATTTAAATATCACTTCTAGCGCCAGAAGGCAATAAGAAACGAAACTGGTGTACTAGTTGAAGCCCCTACTTTATGGGGCACCATCCGACAAAGTTTGGAGCTCTACTCCATCTCACCATAGTCGATGATTGGTTAAGAAGGAAGGGCAGGCTCCTCCCACATCGCCCTCACTCTACATTTCAGCAGCGCGAACGCTGGAGGGGAGGCAAAGAGGGAATCTCCGAGGTGGTCGAAAGTGACGTTTAGTGTAGATAAAAAAACAGTGCGGACAAGAGTGAAGTTTCGCCTTCCCCTCCTCTCCGACGGCTTGAGTTACGCTCTCCTGTACACGCTGCTCGAACAAAGTAACCGGTCACAATTACAATTACTCTCGATTAAAAAAGTACATAGTTACGTTACTGGAGTACTTGAGAAGAATAGGATTGGCCATTTGGTTGGTAAAGTAACCATTACCTTTCCGCTCACTTCACATTTCCAGTATGACATTTTTCTTCCGGCTTGAAAACGGGTCTTTGGTTCTGCTCAATATTAGATTAGGATCACCTAAGCTTAAACTAGTTATATTCTTTATCCAGCAATTTCGGTAAACAATTCCTTTGTTGGAGAGTTGGTCCGATGATATCTTGGTAGGAAACTTGTCGAAACAAAAGGAGCCACTAAAAATGGGAGGGAAATTGTTATTAGTAATGTTTGGCAGAGCTTCAAAAGTAGTCAGATTGATATCGTGATGACTTCCTAGTAAATGTATTCAAATAAATACAAAACTAATCCAAAAAGTAAATGGCTACAATTTGATTACTTGTAACGATACCCTACAAGCTACGCTCTCATCCCCGCACCTATACAGCATAGGGTCGATAGAACCTCGCCGATTTTAAGGGCGCTTTACTACTTGGTGTTTCCAAACGTTGTTCGGAAGGAAAAAAAAATTACAGGAGGACGCTTGACCTTCGCCTTTAGTAGTAAAACGCGAAAGCCGTACAAGATTCCCTGCATGGCCTAGTCAGTAGCGTGTCTGGCCCGCAACGGAAGGGTCGTGGGTTCGAATCCCGCAATTAATTACTTTATAAAGTAAAATTGTTTGAGACCTTAATTCATGACCTTTAATTCGCATTACATGTCATGTCTTAATCACTTTCACTCCACACGTGACGTCAGGTTTCACGTGAGCGTGGTGGGTTGTTTGAAATTCCCGCGCGTGATCATGTGGTTGTGACGTCATGAGCCTCTTTGACCAATCAAGATTTTCTCGTCGTAACGACCCCGGCATTTCTGCGACACGAGCTCTTTAAAGCTCTCACGTTTAAAAAAATGTATAAAATAAACTGATGAACTTTCTAAAATTTCATAATGCACAAGCTCTAATACATTTGTCACGCCTTCCAAAATTCGAATTCCAAAAGTGCATACTTGAAGTTGGGCATGCAAACATCGATTGGAAAATAAGTTTTAAGTCTATTTTTCTGACAACCCAACTCAAAAACGATAAAATAAAAAAAGAAGAAGAAAGAAATATGGCCACAACGGCGGCCGTTCATTTCCTATGCCGTATACCGGACGTTCGTCGTCTGCATACTGATTTATGAGCTTGCTCCCAGGTTTTCACGGTTGATATATTTTGTTGAATGTATTAATTATCGCGATTATATTGCTTATCGCCAGCGTACTGTTGGTTCTTAGCGTTTTTGTTTTCAACAAGCCACCCGGGAGCGAGCTCATGAAGCGGCGTGCAGACACGACAAACGGGCTGCTGGACACAGGAAATACGCATCATCAGATTTTTTGCTTTATTTTATTTTTCTATTTGACTACTTCCGAGGTTAGCTTCCAAAGACATACACAAAACCGTGCGAAACTGCGTTCGCGTGCCCAATATCTGGTATGTACGTTTGGAATTCGATTTTTACAAGGCGTCCCAATGGTCTTAGTCCTTACCGCCGCACCTTGTAGGATTCAGGAAAAGAAATAAGCCTACAATATTTTTTTCCTAACGCACAGGGAGGAAAATGATAAACGACAGTCTGTTTGAGGCTACTTGCCACATAGGACACCACATAAAGCAAAACATGATTGTAAACCTGAGACTGGGGCAGAAAGAGAACACAACAGAAGGTAGAAAAAGAGGAGGCAACGTCTCAAACTCAGCTGCAAAGTTTATTTCGTACACGCCTTTTATACCACAATTCCAACGCCGTCTCACAAAAAAGAAAAAAAAAATTGACAAGCGGACAGTGACATTACCGGTACACCTTCTCTTATCTCCCTTGACCTCGTCTGCGAAACACTCACACAAAGGGCCACAATCTAGCACAACCACCGCCACCCGGCGAACGTCGGTGAATCACTACTTAACACAAAGAAAGGGTTTGACCTTGAAAGATGCGTTTCCTCTAACAACTCAATCAGTCCAAAGAAACAATACTGGACACTGCTAACAGTCGGAACCTGGGGCCATCTCCAAAACTGAGAACGACATTGCCCTCCTACAACGAACCACAATAGGCTAAACACCGCGACTTTCTCGAGCATATCCAAAGATACACATATAAACACTGCTAACTAAAAAAAAAAAAAAACATTACAAGCGTAGAAATTGTTTACATTCGTTCCCAAACTGCAATGACGCCTGACTTATACAGTTGCCAGACGTTTTTATCCGAATTGTTTCTTGTACTACACGTTTCATATCATTACGTTCTTTGTGAATTATTTCCGTTTCAGACCAGTTGGCTTTACAATTATTACACTCTAGAAGGTGCCTTGCTAACTCGGAATTGGACGCGTTGTTTTTCACATTCCGTTTGTGTTCCGTCAGTCTATCGTTTACACATCTCGAAGTCTGACCTACGTATTTAAAACCACACTCCAAAGGAATCTCATAAACCACAGAATTCTCACACGAAACCGATTTTTCGCGATGTGCCTTCTGGCAAACTTCCTGTTTCGATTCAAAAGGTGTAAGTTTGCATAACTTAAAATCGGATGTGAACACTGTTTCTACGCCAAACTTTTTCGCCGACGCTCTTATGTTATGGGAAATATCGTGAAAATACGGTATAGCCACTCGTCGGTTCCTCACACTCGGTTCATCCCGCTTTTCTTTGATTTGAATAGAAAGTTGTCGTTTTAGAAAAGTTTCCTCATATCCCGCGTCCTCCAGTCTTCCCCATTGTCTTTTTAAAGCTTGACTCATGAAATGGGTACATGATCTTTTTAGCGCATTACCGATTAATGATTTCGCAACTCCCGCCTTAACAATTTTAGAGTGACAACTTTGTTTGGGAAGCACCGGTTTAGCCATCTTCTTACCATATTCCCAACACAAACCATTTTTCACCTGAATGCGCAAGTCCAAAAACTGCAACATGTTCTCCTCTGGTTTTTCTAGTGTGAAATGTAACTCCGGGGCCGTTGACCTAATAAGCTTCTCAAGATACTCCGACTTTCCTTCTTCAAACGTACAGACAAAAATATCATCTACATATCTTCTGATGAAGCCCACGTTAGGTGACAACTCAATCATCCTGTCAAACAACACTCTATCCAAACTGTTGAGGTATATCTCAGCTAACAACGGAGCGACCGACGAGCCTATGCATACACCTTCTTTCTGAATGTATTTTCGATTATTGTATTCGAGGACTGTTGACTTTAAATAGAGATCCAACACGGTAAGGAAGCTTTCCACTGTTACGCCCGATTCCGATTGAAACTTTACCAGATTCAACTCTAGCACCTCCTCACTGCGTTCATCAACCTCTTCTTTTCCAGAGAATAATATAAATCTTTTATATCCATGGAGAATACCGAACTCTTCCTCCCATGGTTGAGTTCCAAGATCTGAATAAGTTCTTGTGTTTCTCAGCGATAAGGATTTGTCCAAACTGACCTGACTTAACCCATGCTGCAGAAACTTAGACACTACTTTTGCCACGTTCCGTTTTCGTTTACAACCACTCTAAGAGGCATCTCCACTTTATGGTCCTTTAGGAAAAATTTCAAACTGCTTTAGGAAAAATTTCAAATTTTGTTTGAAATTTTTCCTAAAGGATTATAAAGTGGAGATGCCTCTTAGAGTGGTTGCAAACGAAAATGGAACGTGGCAAAAAGTAGTGTCTAAGTTTCTGCAGCATGGGTTAAGTCAGGTCAGTTTGGACAAATCCTTATCGCTGAGAAACACAGAAGAACTTATTCAGATCTTGGAACTCAACCATGGGAGGAAGAGTTCGGTATTCTCCATGGATATAAAAGATTTATATTATTCTCTGGAAAAGAAGAGGTTGATGAACGCAGTGAGGGAGGTGCTAGAGTTGAATCTGGTAAAGTTTCAATCGGAATCGGGCGTAACAGTGGAAAGCTTCCTTACCGTGTTGGATCTCTATTTAAAGTCAACAGTCCTCGAATACAATAATCGAAAATACATTCAGAAAGAAGGTGTATGCATAGGCTCGTCGGTCGCTCCGTTGTTAGCTGAGATATACCTCAACAGTTTGGATAGAGTGTTGTTTGACAGGATGATTGAGTTGTCACCTAACGTGGGCTTCATCAGAAGATATGTAGATGATATTTTTGTCTGTACGTTTGAAGAAGGAAAGTCGGAGTATCTTGAGAAGCTTATTAGGTCAACGGCCCCGGAGTTACATTTCACACTAGAAAAACCAGAGGAGAACATGTTGCAGTTTTTGGACTTGCGCATTCAGGTGAAAAATGGTTTGTGTTGGGAATATGGTAAGAAGATGGCTAAACCGGTGCTTCCCAAACAAAGTTGTCACTCTAAAATTGTTAAGGCGGGAGTTGCGAAATCATTAATCGGTAATGCGCTAAAAAGATCATGTACCCATTTCATGAGTCAAGCTTTAAAAAGACAATGGGGAAGACTGGAGGACGCGGGATATGAGGAAACTTTTCTAAAACGACAACTTTCTATTCAAATCAAAGAAAAGCGGGATGAACCGAGTGTGAGGAACCGACGAGTTGCTATACCGTATTTTCACGATATTTCCCATAACATAAGAGCGTCGGCGAAAAAGTTTGGCGTAGAAACAGTGTTCACATCCGATTTTAAGTTATGCAAACTTACACCTTTTGAATCGAAACAGGAAGTTTGCCAGAAGGCACATCGCGAAAAATCGGTTTCGTGTGAGAATTCTGTGGTTTATGAGATTCCTTTGGAGTGTGGTTTTAAATACGTAGGTCAGACTTCGAGATGTGTAAACGATAGACTGACGGAACACAAACGGAATGTGAAAAACAACGCGTCCAATTCCGAGTTAGCAAGGCACCTTCTAGAGTGTAATAATTGTAAAGCCAACTGGTCTGAAACGGAAATAATTCACAAAGAACGTAATGATATGAAACGTGTAGTACAAGAAACAATTCGGATAAAAACGTCTGGCAACTGTATAAGTCAGGCGTCATTGCAGTTTGGGAACGAATGTAAACAATTTCTACGCTTGTAATGTTTTTTTTTTTTTTTTAATTAGCAGTGTTTATATGTGTATCCTTGGATATGCTCGAGAAAGTCGCGGTGTTTAGCCTATTGTGGTTCGTTGTAGGAGGGCAATGTCGTTCTCAGTTTTGGAGATGGCCCCAGGTTCCGACTGTTAGCAGTGTCCAGTATTGTTTCTTTGGACTGATTGAGTTGTTAGAGGAAACGCATCTTTCAAGGTCAAACCCTTTCTTTGTGTTAAGTAGTGATTCACCGACGTTCGCCGGGTGGCGGTGGTTGTGCTAGATTGTGGCCCTTTGTGTGAGTGTTTCGCAGACGAGGTCAAGGGAGATAAGAGAAGGTGTACCGAAATGTCATTGTCCGCTTGTCAATTTTTTTTTTTTTTTTTGTGAGACGGCGTTGGAATTGTGGTATAAAAGGCGTGTACGAAATAAACTTTGCAGCTGAGTTTGAGACGTTGCCTCCTCTTTTTCTACCTTCTGTTGTGTTCTCTTCTGCCCCAGTCTCAGGTTTACAATCATGTTCAACTTACACCAGCTCGCCTGCACTCTGACTATTTTTTACATAAAGCAAGGACGTGAACTTTTGAGGCGAACAAAAACAAGCAAATCCAACATTTCCGGGTCTGTGTTGTTCGATCTGCGGGTAGCAGCGACAACGATTTATACCGTTTTATTTCCTGCTCTAAGGGGGAAAATAAACGTGGATTTTTAGGCTTACATTTTTTTTTCGAAAACATACACTCATAAAATTTGAGTGCTCCACCTTATGGTATCTTTGTGGGTAGTGTCATTGCGCTCACTTCATCGACTTATTTATACAATTTTGTTTTTACACCCGAGCTCAGAAACTTAGCACCGTGTACTGAGACCTCAACGAGGTGGAGGGTCTTAGAGCGATAAACGGGTGAAAATGAAGGCAGAATTCATCTTTGTAACAACCAGACCCTGTGATTATCTCAGATAATCTGCTTAAGATGTCGTATTTCAATTTCTTGTGGAAGAAGTTTTATCTTGCAAATGCATTTGATCTTAAAGTAATTGTTTCTCTATTTTAGTTACAGTTCTCAGTATCTTCCACTCATTATCTCAAATGCATTTTTTATGTTTTGAAAGCTTTTGTCGTGGGAATGTTTTACGCATATACTAATCGGCGCACCCCAACGCAAAGCTGGACCGATTGAAACCTAACTCGCATGCCTCCACCAAGCGACTTATCTGTCAGCGAAATCGAACTTTTTTGCGTAACCGCGTTTAAGAAACACCCCGCCCCAGTCGTCTGCTTGGTCAACAGCAAAATTACGAAAATTAGGCAAGCGCTTGTTGAGCCAAAGAGCATGTTAACCCGCTGGTGCCCCACTAAGCAGCTGATACTCGTATTTCAATACAGGTTTTAGTGACAATCGAGAAGTCATTTTGACGAATATGCGGGTTATGTATGATTTAACGTTCTATCTCCCACTAAAGCGATATTGGTATACACTTCGGGTTGAAATATGAGCTTAGTTGACTAGCTATTAGGTGAACTGCTGAATAAAAGTATATTTGACAGGCAGAGAGATACTACTTATACCAAATGGTTCTAGCCGGCAGCATGGAGACGAATGTGGACAAACTTGAGAGTCTTCATCGGAGATTCACGCAGACCCCTCTTCATTGAACTTGACTTCGAATTGTGAAAGAAGAAATTGAGCATTTTTGTGGCCGGACAACCTGAACAACGTAGACGTATATTGCTGCTGGCTTTAACGGGGGCCTCGTATAAATGTTGGAGGCGCGATAGATCATAATGTCGTGACAGCTTCTAAATTGGCGAGATGTGTCCCCCACCTTATGAAAGCAGGCGATTTTCCTCATTCATCGTAAGCAGCGAACAGGTTTTTCGAAATCAAGTAATTGCGAAATCAGCCAAACTCCTTCGGTGTGGTTTAGAGGCTTTTTCGGCAGAAAGCAGCCAAGATAAATAGCCAACACACCGACCGGCGTGGGTGGCTCAACGTTCAAGGTAATTGAAGACAACCAAACTCAAGAAAAGCAGCTATCGAACCTCCCCATTCACTTGACTGCAACATTGGTTTTGCCTCCAGTGAAACACCTCGTCTGTCGTCCTTAGTCCACTGTTCTACATCCCTATAAAGAAACCACTTATCAGTTACCAAGTAGTCGTCACTTCGAATGTGATTTGAGACAAACAAGAAATCAAAACTTTTTCCGTGATTCCTCCCAATCCAAGAAATCGAAAGCACGCACCGTGTGTTGCGGAGTAAACGGGCTTTCAAAGACGTGATGGAAGGAAACAATCTACTGATGCTTCACCACACTAATGAACATTCAGGCAAACTTAAGAAATATTCGGACCTTCGTCAGATTACATCGTTCGCCACCGCGCCGACAACACGTGCCCGCGAAAGCCGCCAGAGACGCGGAGAGGCGCAAAGCGACCTGTTCCGGCTGGTACCCGGTTTTCCCGCTTGGTGGCGTCCATTTTGCTGGAGTCGCGAATAGTTCGCTGAAGTCGCGAATACAGTTACTCTAACCGGATCAAGCCAGCCAAGTCAGAAAACCCCAAGAGAAGCCGTAAGTAGATATCGATGTCGCTGGGAACGTCCCCAAGGGTGCCCTTTCAGTCCAATGGCGTCTTTTGGTTTTGTTCGGTTCCGGGCATCGTTGCAGACTTGTCTCTCATCAGCCGGAGTCTCCCCAGCTTCACCTCTGATGGCATCATGTGGCCCCCAGGAGCTCTCTACATTCACGGGGCAGTGTGTCCCCGGCTTTAGTCTTCATCAACAATTCTGCGCAGAAAACGTGAAAGAAATAGCGTTTCGCGAGGTGCCCAACATTTTTTTTCTCTCTACGTTTTTTGAGGTGAAAGAGGGTAGACAGCACCACTAGGGGAGAAGTAATCTCTCAGTCAGGAAAGAAATAATAGGAGAGGACGAACGTTAGTCAAATCTTTCGCAAGATACGACATGTGGCGTAGCTGTTCGGGTTCGCGCTTGCCGGCTCCGTTCGTCGAAACCCAGACCGAGCGTCCTGGCTGTTCGTCATTTACTCCCACTCGAGTACAGCTGCGCTGATTGGGAGCGTGCAAAGTAGCCCATGCCTTCGCCAAGCTAGCACAGGTGCGCTAATATCAGTGCCGCGCTGCAGAGCAGCAATCACTGAATCAGACTCAGGGACACAGGCGCGCTTAATGTAACGTTTTTTTCCCCTCCCGTAGAGCCCTTGTCAACCGCTTGAACATGTCTGGATGGTCTCGTTGGATCAAGTTCCTGCTTTCGGCGTTCGTCGCCGCCATCATCGTCATCTTGGTGGCCAGGTACCCTCTGGGATCGTGCGTCACTGACCGTCCTTGCAAAACACAGTCTTCGGAGACGCCGAAGCAGCACCGCCCTCCTGGAGTGGTGTAAGTACTTTGGCTACACTAAACTAGCCACGAGAGTATTATTCCTCTGCCATACATTTTCCGGTGTTGATCCACAGGAAAAATGAGCGGATGTTTTTCGGTTTTATTCATTTTTAAGATGCCGGTGCAGTTTGGGGATCTGCTCCGGACGGACGCTAAAAACGGTGATTATCGGCGAGAAAAACACCTACGAAACCTAAGGTTTTTTTCTAAAAGGGGAGGGTTTCGACATAAATATTTCTTGCTAGAGCAAACATCCACAACTTTCTTGAGCATCAACGTCACGCCGCACGGACTAAAATTTCAAATTTCAAGTGAACAACAACAAACATCGCAATGTTCCCCGGAGATATTTAAGATTACAGTCATAATAATTGGGGTTGTGGGGATATTTAGACAGCCATAAAATCAAATAATAGTCAGTATTCATACAACCATAAAATTTTAGTAAGCAGTAATTCTACTTTTCGGCGCATCTAGTTTTCATTTTATGGCTCTACAAACATTTCTGCATTGAATCCATTTGGCCACATTCACAAAAGTATACATATCTGCTTTTCTCGACAACATAAATATGGTAATGCTCCCGACGACTGCAATTGCCTGGGTATCATAGAGCGCAAACCAATTAGAATGTTGATCTCTTCTTCAAAACGTTTTGTTCCACGGAATGCCGCATAAAATTGGCAATAAAAAAAAAGTTCGCTGTTTTTTTTTTGGTAGTTATTCATCTTGGTTTTGAAAGCGCACAAAAGACGAGGACAGAGTAATTTTGGTTTGAGTTAATTTTCTATGTTTTGACGTCATGTGATGTCTATTGGTGTTTCAAGGTTAAAACCGGAAAGTGTACACGGTTAAATATTTTTTTTTCTTTTTGGGAGTGTTTTTTGTTGTTTAATGTTTTCGACTTTCCTCAATTTTATTAAAAAAAAACACGGAGGCTCGATTTTTTTTTAAAAGGGGGGGTTGTTATTGGTGTACATTGAAAAAATGAAACCGTATTTAAAAATAGAGTTCCGTGTTTTTTTTGTGTATACCGATAAACACCGAAAAGTCACCCCCGAACCCGTTCTATCAGAGTCGGCAAACCCACACAAATACACACACACCCACACACGCACACACACACACACGCATGCACGCACGCGCACACACACACGCGCAGGCCCACAAACACACACACAGATACACACATTAAAAACCGAATTCAAAATATTAAAAGAAGACGAGCTTTAGTTTTACTAATCTTTATCTTCACCTTTGTTCGGTGTTTATCCGGAGCGAACAACTCCAACAGAACTGCCAGCGAGGCTGCTTCTTCCCTCGGAAATCCTACTTACAGGGAGTATCCACTTTCGGCCATAGCTGTGTGCCCGACTGTTGAGCGTTTGCTGGCGGCGAACTTCCACAATTCCTTTGCAACGTGCAGTCGACACCAAGAATATTGCCGGTCTAAGCAGACTCTTAATGTGATCTTGTTTTGAGCATGCGCTCTAAAGAGCGTCCTCAAATATATAGCGTCCAGTGAATACCCTTCATTGCCTCATGTCCTTCTCTTACCGGTATATACCTTCTCCACAAGGGCGCAGCCATCTTGAATGTCGTCACTTCTGGTATGCGGTAAAGCATCGTTTCGATCTCTCCACGCCGCTTGAAGGTTTTACGAAAAATGCGTGATTGTCACACATTCTTGTTTTGACCTCGCCTACATTTTCTCGCAAAATCCGGGTTGAAATGTTTTATTATTTTTTTTGTCCCGCATACCAGATATGGAACCCACGTGATTGAGAACAACAGGAAAAAGAAAAACGTCTATAGCCCTGAACGGATAACAGTTCGGTCATTCGCGTTCGATACGCATCCGCATACTTTGTATCCGCATTCGAACCGCATCCGCAAAATTCGAAACCGCATTCGACCCGCAATTCGCGCCTTCGAGCTAGATCTCGAAATCATACGGGAATGAAGAAACAAAAGCGTATGTATGAAACTGTATAAGTAATAAGCCGTTTGCTTATCTTTGTACAAAAATTCTGTGAGCCCGAAGACGGCGAATTTTATCGTATTTATATTATAAGCGATCATCCTCCTAGAGGTACTTGGCGTTGCTGGAAGGATAATCACAGTTTTAAGATCGCCGCGGAAATCTGCGGCACTCTGCCAGAATATGACCTAAAAAAAGGACATTTTAATATATATATATTTTTTCTTTTTGTTTAGTAACATTTATTCCAAAGTACCCGCATTTTCTAAACATAAATATAAACAAAGGTCAAACTAATAACATTGTGTCATTTGATTTAGGTCAGAGAGCTAAAAAGTGAAAAATGCAATGCAGTCACTCCATGCGGGCGAAGTACTTGTGCACGTGGTAAAACGCTAGTACACCATTGCGAAAATATCACGATCTTTGTTTAGTGTAAAACACGAACACGCAACTGCACGCTCCGAACGACATACTTTTCCCACTGCCCAGAAAGAAAAAAAAAAACGCACACAGAAGTTACGGTTTACTTGTCGAGGAGGCTTCTACTTTCTTGTGGTTTCAAGCTTGTACGGTTTGGATTTTATTGCTCGAAAAAAAAATGTTTCCGTTCTTTCTCTGCCAAACAAAAACACCTTCTCCCAAGAAAATTGAGGTCCCTGAAGTCTGTACTTTTCCTATAGACAACATTTTTGGCATATCACTCGTATCACGCAAATAATCGGGGAGCCCTCTTTTCAGCAAACATATCAAAAGGCCTCACTAGAAGTGTAAACACGGATGCAATATCGTAAAGTAAACAACAACAAAAACGAAAAAAGAAAAACGTAAAAAAAGAAAGAAACACGGCAAAAATTTATAGCCTTTTTAATACACAAACCGCTTACAAAAAAAAAAAGCAGAGCGTTTTTTATTAGGTTAGATCACGCTTCTTCGCGATTGGTTCATCGAAGTTGCATACAGTTAATGACCTAATCTAATTCGGTCATTAACCGTAGAGAGAAAACAAGAGAGATGAGACAAGATGGCTGACTACCAACGAGTTTTAGTGAAAACTTTTTCCTCATACCTTCGCGACCTCTAGCAGAGGCATTTTTATTAAAAAAATGCCTCTGCTGCACGAAACGACGTTTAGGTTGCGTGTTTAGCACCTAACGAAGCTTACTCAATGTGCAGCAGAGTAAATAGGAAAACATCAAGAAAGAATCCTGCAAGAGAGCCCACCGGTGACAGTGTGTGCCATGCGCAACAGAGGTGATTTACAAAATCCCCTCTCCTGCGGAAAGCGTTACATCGGGCAAACTGGCCGAAGCATAAACGATACAGCTCGAGATCAATGCAGCGTCTTTGAAGGGAAAGGGAGCAGGCAACTTGGCTTTCCAATGCAGAAATTACCAGTGCAGTGCAGCTTTCGGGGACATCACCATCCCAGCTGGACACCGGAATCCTCAGTCCCGCGAAGTGAACGCGGCATTTGCCATCGAGGACCACGCCAAAGAATGTTCAGTCCACCGTCTATTAGTCTACACCATTCAGAGAAACGATGTCTCAGGTGTGCTCCACCCAACGTCCAGGCAGCATGAGCTGAAGTAAGGCAGTGTAAGCGAAGTGTTTTCCTCTTGACTTAAAAAAATGTTCTTGGTATATTATTCATATTTTCTTGTGCCTCCGCGGGAGGACGTTACATCATGAGGAAGAATAAGTTTTTACGAAAACTCGTTAGTAGTCCGTCGTCTTGTCTCATCTCTCTTGTTTTACCTCTACGTTTCATCTCTAAGGTCGAGGCTGTTTTTCAAGTATGTACCAACACGCTCAACTCATCACTGTGACATGTTAAACCCATGCACAATCAAGCAGAATGGGGTCCATAAGCAACAGCTCAGAACTATGCAGTACTGGGCTTCTTGGCTATCATCACGTGAGAATGATTCAGCAAAAACTGTATTCAAAATATTGGCACTTGCTTCCAGAGGCATACTGGTGCCTCTCCCAGTTTTTACCACGACTGAAGAATTCGATTTCTTAGATATAATATTCCAAAACTGTTTGGGATTGTTAATTAACATTTCCGGTAGTTTACGGGTAAGAAATTGAAACTTCGCATTGTCAATTTTGTTTGTGTATGCCTCTGCTGCAGTGTGATATTTTGTCCAGCGTTGTTCACATGTGAACTCAGAGCACAAAATAATCGTTTCTTTTTATTTAAGAAATGTTTGAGGGCTCTATTGAACCACGTTGACTGGGAATTCATGAAAACAGTCCTTGGGGGAATTTACAGATTGGTTAGTGATTTCACTTTGTTTTGAAGCAACTGCCAATTTTCTTTACCTAATCTGTGTGGGAACCCCACAACGATATTAAGCAAAAATGGTGCTAGTTCATTGTTAATTTTTTTTAAAGTCAGCTCACATTCCTCACTAAGTCCTGGTAGATGTAAAAATTCTGAAACAAGATCTGGATGGTTTGACATAACAAGATCCAAAACATTTACTGATGGCGGGGTCACTCTCGTAAGTTTAGTGAATACCCCTGTCAGACGGGCATTTCAAAGGCCTTTAGAACAAGCTGCGTTATAATATCGGCGAACCAGCGCACGCCGTAGGGCACGTGCGCACTCAACATCGAGAGCTGACTGGCTGATTTTATAATGGCGCTCAGTGAAAAGGAGCTTTAGAACGCCGTCTGACAGGGGTATAATTGCGTTAAGTTAAAGTCTAGGCAAAGTTAAACAAAGTAAATACATCCTGATGAAGACATGGCGTCAGGCGGATTACTCCTTGACCACACAATAGAGGGATAACTAAAGTCACCTAAAATAAATAACAGGGAACTGGGAAATCGTGTATTACGGTATTTAATGAATCAAACCGAGCTTTAATGAACGTGGATGAGCTAGAGGGTGATCTATAGTAAACTCCCAAAATTCACTTGTTGTGGTTAAAACAACACACACCCAAATTATTTCTAGACAGCTAATCCTATTTACACAAAATGATTCTACGTCATTTGCTACTGCAATTAAAAGAACACCACCACTCCTATCTTGCATTTCGTTTCTGTATATATTACATAATCCTAGTCCACCAAATAAATCACAGTCGCGCACCTTCGCAGAAAGTCAAGTTTCTGTCAAAGCAGTAACATCAGCTTCAGTAGAATCAACATTTAGACACAACTCATCTCGTTTTTTTTAACAGACCTTTTAGTATTAGTGAAAAGCACTGATACATTTGAGTGGGTAAGACATAAGCACTATCCCTCGCGGCCTGTTATTTCGATCCCGTCGCCTGAGTTGTGTTACTAAAAGGAGGTGAAATGCTCGCATCTGCGACAACCGCTGCTGCGGTGGGACCATTTTCAAGAACCTGATCGATGACCGGATAATAAATAAAGCATTTGGTGTTAATGTACATCGTATTGTGTCGAAGCTTGGAAACGTCGTTTATTACTTTCGCAAATTCTATTAGCTTCTTACGCGCGTGACGTACTAAGCGAAAAATCTTCGCTCATGCTGACGCGACAAGATTTTAGCGATACTCTGGAGAGTAAAATTTGATGTTTTAGTTAGTATGATGCAAACTTTACGACAACAGGCCGGCACTTAATCTGGCAGTAAGTAGCAATTCTGTGGGCCCGTGTATTCACTTCATCCGCTACATGGACGTTACGTGACCGTCTAAATATGTTTATTATCGTTTCCTCCATTTGTGCCCAGGTTTAAGATAATGTATCAGCAATCCCGTTAAGTTTGAATGGTTTTCTATGCTCCGTCTCATCCTACGACGGACTAAAGCCCAATGGTACAGGCCGCCGGCAACCAATCACGAACCTGTTAGGAACCACGAGGTATGTTGGCCTCGTGGTGTACGTATCAGTGCGCCAAGACGCGTCATGGGGAAGCGAGTTTTTCGTCTGCTTATAAAACCCTCGCGGCGGCTCCTTCTGCTTGTTATTACCGAAGACTACTGAATGGGTTAGATACCGTCTGGAACGATGTGGTAGAGAAAACCCGGGATCAGAACAAGTGGCCACAAAGAAATGAAGATGAGTCGGATCGAGTGTTTGAGATTGGATTGGATTGGATTGTTATGGCTAAAACTTTATGTCAGTGTTACCCGCGCCCCCTCCAACTTCTCTAAAAGTTGATACTTTTGCGAAGTATGGCATGAAAGTTTATGAAACTAAATACCATGTACGTTTACTTCACCGATATGAGATAGCCCGCTATCACAATAGATAACCGTATGGGTAAGATTCGTGCTCTTCGTACTCTACGTATCGGAATTATCCCTCGCGCACTCTTTCGCAATGCGGATGCAAGCTTTTCCTAGGAAGTGCTCCGCCCGCCAGCCTTCGGGCCCTAGTCCATCGTATGGTGAGACGGAGTATAGAAATTCCCATTAAACGGGGCGTATAATTTTCCTGTCGTCGGCACTGAAGCCCGTGTGCACTATGTCTTTATGTTTACAGACGTTACCTCTTTTGTTTTAAGTTCTGTACCACAATACGGCTTCTTTTCTTTTAACTAAGATCACAATTAATTGGCCAATACACTGTTTAGAAACAGTCCGCGTTTTACCACACCGGCTCCGAATAAGAAAATGAGTCAGCTCATGCCAATACTCTAAAAGCAGCACCACCACAGCTGCGTGACTTCAGAGCCGGGTGTTGATGGATATCGATTATGTTTTATACATATGCAAATGTTTTTCTCTTATTTGAGTGTTTAATTGTTTGTTTACACCATGTTATGTTATCTGGAATGCGCACGAAGTTCTCTCTTCTCTGCTTTGCTCGCAACATTCGCAGTATAAACAAATAAAGCGAATAAAGGTGTAAGCGCAATTAGACACGACTGCACATTCAACGGACACAAAAAGTACAGTGTGCTCAGCCCCCAACAAGGCGTACGCCATGTGCCGTAGGGTGAACCAGGGGACCAACCAGAACGTGACGACGACCTGCGGCACTGCGCATCGAACACCCTACGCCCCATGCGAAAAAGGAGTTGTCTACAATATCCCTATGTCATGTGGCAAATGCTACATAGGGCAAACAGGGAGGTGCATAAACGACCGCACCAGAGAACATGCAGCCTTTGTGGCCGCACTAACGTCGGCTGGCCACCTTTCGGCACATTGTCGCGAATGCAAATGTGCTCCCGATTTCACAAGCGTCAATGTCGTCGCACGACACCGGAAACAACTTGGGAGGGAGATCCTCGAGTCGCTGGCCATTGAGGAAATGGGTGGAGAATGCGTAAGTGTCGCCTCCGTTGCGCTTTTTCCTAAAGAAAAAATCTATCTGCGGGGAGCGGCCCCTCGGAGCAACCAAGTCGGGAACATTTGAATGCAAAGATCCGATCAGAGGAAGAAGAGGGTACCGCTACCAAAAGTGAAGAGAAAAAGAAAGATTTGTCAGATCCGACAGCTGAAGAAGAAGTTAACTCTTCGGTTAGTGCCGTGAAGAAGAAGTTCACTCTACGGTTGGTGTAGAGAAAAAGGAAGTTTTCTATCTAAGATCTAAGATCCGACGGATGAAGAAGAAGATACCATTTAGGATAGGGTCGAGGAAAAGGAAGTGTTATTAAAAGGTTGATAGTCCAGCAGTGTGGTTCTTTTACTTCTCCTCTCCATCGCTTCTCCTTTACGTTCAGCTGGTATTCAAGTAAGCATGTCTAACCAACCGGCTCAGCTCCAGGCCATTACATTCAGAGTTCAGAATAGAAGCGAATTGGCTCCGCCAATATACCCCTTTTCAAAGCCCAGTCGAGCAACATTGGCAGTCACCATTGCTTGAAAACGAAGCACGTGATTGTATCCGAGTGCTCGCCGAACGCTGACGTCACACTCGCTCTCGATACGAGCTAAGCCGAGGTCACGCCGAAGGATTTCGCATGCCTCTTGTCCAATACATTCTCAGAGCCCAAAGAATGGCGACCTCAGCTTATTAGCGCAGCAGACAATAGATGTGGCTGCTGTGAGGTGACACTGTGATGTCACATGATGTCACGTGACACGTCATGTTACACTATCGCGTGACGGGACATTAATCTCTCATAATGTCACGTGACACCATTAGGTCGCGTCACACCATAACGTCACGCGACGCTGTGTCGTCACACGAATTTCACGTGATCATGTGACGTTACGTGCACGACGTACATGAAGCCCTAAGTTCGGCTGTGAAACTTTTGACTTCAGACGATGTCGCCGTAGAAGCGATTGAACGGAACACGCTCCGGAGGTAAAAGCGACCGGAGATTACGGTGCCTTCATACACACACGCGCTTTTGCATGAGTGGTGACATCTCAGCTTTTTTATTTTTTCGTCTGTTTTTTTATGTGCGCGCAATTCGGTTTAACCCAGCTCTAGCGCGTAGCCTTGGCTAATGCTTAGACGCCATTTTACCGCAAAAGTCACGCACTGGGTGCGCGAGTGCGTCATGCGCTGGCCCGCTCAGTGCAACAGAAGATGTCTTCACCCTTTGACAGACAGAGATGCAGGCACCCTGTCCCTGATAAATTATTTGCATCATCTGGACGGTACGATGCAAGGTGTTGGTCTGCTTCAGGCCTCTGTGAATAGGATAAAATTCCCGACCTCTTGGTGTGGCAGTGGCAATTAAACAACGTCCACACAGGGTTAGGAAAGAAACGTCACAGCAACGTACTACGTGTACAACTGCGACTACACTGTACCCTGACATCAGAGAAAGATTCCAGATGTGCGATTTCGTCTACGCAAGCAGTACGAGTGATAGTTTCATCGTGTATAAGTATTAGAACTTCAGCGCGGCGAGAATAAAATCATTTTCGCTGTTGGTTTCGGCGCCCCGCGGGGCGCCATAACCAACGGCTACTACTTATTCTCAGAGCTTTTCTTCTTTTTTTTTTTTGCACATGTAGGATCGGTGTTCTCTGAGAACACAACATTAAATTCGACAGCGCAAAAAGGAAGCACCGTAAGATTTCGGAAATATGAAACCCGTGTCTTTCCCGCGCGTTTTCTTGAAATCACAGCTATGGCTTTATTTGATGCGGGTGGCGGAATTCAAACTTCTCTGTAGTTGAGGATGTCCATCAATCGACAATTTTCTATAGCTTCAATGCTCCAGCTATCGCACATCGCGAAAAAAATACCTCGCAATTTCGGGTTTGAGGCTAGTAACGAAAGAGGCCCGTTTTCAATCCGCAACGCAAATGTGCCGTTTTGAAAAACTAAAGTAATCTGAAAAGAAACGGTTACTTTTTCAAGGAATGACAATTAGTTTTCCTCTCAAGTAATCAAGTAATCTAACTGAATACTTTTTTTAACGAAAAGCAAATTTTAATTGTAATCGGTTAATATTTTGTTTAGTTTTTTGTTGTTGTTTAGTAAATTGTACAAAACTGCCCGCGACGCACGCAGTTCTTGCTTCCGCAGCAGCCTATGCGGAAAGCGAGTCGTCTGATTCTTTCGCAGGAGTTGCAGGGAAGTCAAGACGACGCCGAGCTCTGATTGGCTTTGATTAGAAGGATAGTGGGTGAACCTCAGTGCTAAATGCCCTTGAGGTCTACCCACTATTTTTCTTCAATCAGCCAATAAGAGCTCGGCGTTCTGACATCATCCCAACCCCCGTGCAAGAAGCAGACGAACTTGCGTTCCGTACAACCTGTTTTACTTGAAGGCGGACCGTAGTTAAGGCTACGTTCTGACGGAGCCAATCAATCAGTGCAAAAAGTGCATAGTCACGGGAGCTCGTTGTCGTTGCGGGATTGCTATATCAACGACCATAAGCTAGTCACGTCGTGAGTGCGCCGCCATATTGCAGCGCCTTTTGTTTTGCGCGTGATTGGTTTTGCCGGTGCCGGCCAACGTACAAAGACAACGAGCTCAGTGACGATGCATATTTTGCTCTGATTGATTGGCTCCGTCGGCTGGTACCTTTGGCTTTCAGTCGGACCAGTTTAATATAAGCCTAAGAACGGCGGTACGTCTATTTGCTTTCTGGGGCCTAATCTGGACACTTGGCGAAAAAGACTGCGAGAAATCCGGCGGCTCCGATTGGCCAGCGCCAAGGTCATGTGCAGAGTTTGCCAATGACGGCCGCCAGATTTCTCGCCGACTTTGTTGCCAAGTGTCCAGATTAGGGCCCCTGTTAGAAAGTGGGCACTAGAACGTTTTTGCTCAAGAGCAACAGCTCTTTTGTTGTTTTTCAGCGAAGCTGTATTCGGCTCGTTGGTCGGGTTTTTTCGTCTCCGTCGACAGAACAGTGGTCGACAGATCAAATAGTCGACAGAAAACCCACGCGCACACCATATCACTCTTTGCGCCCTTTCTCTCTTATCTGGTTTTGACAATTGTTTCATAAGAAAACCACAAAACAAGCATGAAAACCACGGGATAGATGATAAGCACGTAGCGCTCCCCGCATATGTTTTCGGTAAATATTCCGGTTGCATATCATGCCGCGGCAACGGCAGCGTACGAAGTCTTTCAAATATAAAGAAGCTTTGGTACAGAGCATTTACTTTTCTTTCGTGAATCATTTGGTGCAGACCCTTTTGCTGTTTACAAACATGAACTGCAGCTTGCGTTTCATGCGACTTCCGGTTGCTCCGTCTTTGCAAGCCTCTTGAGCTTGCTTATGTCACCAGTTTTAGAAAGAATAAATGCTACACGGAGAACAGAGTTGGAGATTTAACGAAGGCTTTTGGCTGTACAATATCACATCTTGGAGGAGGCAAGTTGGTTTGCAAGAATACTGGAAACGTTTTAACAGATCTCGCACTCCTTCGTTCTATTCGTGTTAATCTGGAGAATTGGTGGTTAAACGTTTCACCTACATTTCAAGCAGCGGTGTTAAGGTGACCTTTGTTCATTCTTTGTGAACGTCAAAGACTGGAGCACCACCTGTTGGCGTTTGCCAAGAAAGGGGCCTATAGTGCAGTGGGCAATCGTTGCAGGTGACACCACATCAGAGCCGTATATGTAGAGATTTTGGCCATTCGTTGGGAAGTATAGTAGTCAAATGAGGAGGCGCCATTGACCGAAAGCGGGCTGGGCGTGTTCCAGGGCGTCTTCACAAATTCGAATGTGGCCAACCAGAATCCGAGAATAATACCCTGGTAGTGGTCGCGAGAAACAAACTTGATAAGTGCGTCGGTGACTAAAAATATGGTGCACGTGATGTTTCAATCACGATCATCCAAAATCAAGGTTGAAGGTGCGACTAGCGGAACGATCGACATAATCCGTACGCCAAGCGCCGAGGGCCGGAATCTGCCGTCCGAGCGGTCACACTCTGTCCGAGTAATAGAGTTGAGCGGCCGCATTCGTTTCTTATATCTTTCTGCATGATCATGATCAAAACATCAACCATGAAGCGCTGCTACACTTCACTCTGAAACGCTTATTAAAACCATATTCCAACATATACCTTTGATTAAAACAGTTTCTCGCTACCACCGCTAGGGGATTTTTTAGGCTTCTGGTTGGCCAAGAAAGCATTCCAAGCCCACTTTCTGCGTCTGGTGCACGCCCTGGCTCTGCCCGCGCCTCCCATTGACCAAACTCTTTGTATACACGGCTCTGCACCACATCTTCGCTGTCTAACCACCTTCACAGCATGGACTAAAACCTTAATCTTTTGCTTGCATTTTTTTTTAAAGCGCCGATTGGCACAAAGCGCCATTTCATCGCTTTGTGCAGCTATATCGTCACGATTCGGAAATGTGACTTTATGAGCTTTCGTTGCAGTGCAATGAAGTCCAGGCAACATTGTTTCGCTGTGTCGTGGCCAAAGTTTAAGATTCCTGGTGGACGACAAAAAGGTTTCCATTCGATTTAAAAGAGAGCTTCGTATAACTGGCTAGGAGTACTTTAAAAGGGCCACGATGTTAAGCGTCCTTACCCTGAAACGTAAACTATTCGGTGCTTTTAGGTCAATCGTTCTGTCGTCCACATATGTGGCGTTTTATGGGTTGTTTTCGTCAAATGGCGGCCACGCAAAGCTCGTAAAAGGCTCGGCCTGAAAATGCGTGCGCAAGAGGGGTAGGTTTACAGCTTCCGCTGGAAACCCGTAAGCGCTAAAATACGATTTCCCTCGTCAGGCATGCTGCAAAGCAGGATATAGCCGGGGCATTGCCTGGCAGAAAGTAATACTTTTTTTTCAGTGCTGCGCTTAACCTCATGAATGTAACGTATCAGCTTGTCGGTCGAAAAATGTGCACATCAGAATACGATTGAAACTAGCATACGGGCTTGTGTCGTTCGGGTATATTGTCTCAAATATTTTATAAACCTCTAAGAAAATAAAACAAATAAAAAGGCATAAAAATCCTTACTGAACAGGGAGAGAGAGAGAGAGAGAGTAAAAACTGCGGGCGTTGTACCCGCGATTGCTCCACCCGCAGAAAAGTAAGGCGGGGACATAACTATGCTTCGTTCCACACTAAATTCGATTTGAGCCGATGCTACAATTAAAATGGGGCAATCATGCAGCACGTAAACAGCCTCGTCACGGTAATCGTTTTTTTTATTTTATTGACTATTACTTTAACCATTGATTTACGAAGACTTTTGCAATATTTTTTTCCAACCTCATGTTTAGAAGAGAAGAATAAACGAGTTTAGTAGAGAAGAAACATATTGCGGAGTCGGAAAGTGAGACCCCGAGTTTTGAAATCCTCACTTCGTCAAAGAAGTTCAATGATATGTTTGGCGACACCCTTCAAAGTCTAGGGTGGCTGCAGTGAACATTACGTTGTAAACCGATCCGGAAAAGGTCAACGCCCGCACGTAGAAAACTTCAAACTTTCACCGAATATGCATTGGGGTGATGCATTCTAACTGAGGAAATTTTAAGGCCTAGCTCCCTTTATGCACATTATGAGATTATCAAACTTACCAGGGTAAAAGGCGGAGGACAGGTTCGCAGACGACCGGACATGTACGTAACGCGTAACTATTAACGAGTTACATCTACCTTGTTACTTTTTCGGTAATGACTAGCGTATTTGGTTACTTTAAAAAAGGAACGAGCAACGTTCCCTGTTACTTTTAAGGCCGAGTAACGAGCAACGGTATTTCGTTACACTTGAGGAGTAACGTGTACAACACCGCTTAAACAGCCTCGCTTTTATTCGAACCTGAGTATGCGTCTATTTCGACAGGGCAGATGGGCAACCCCCAAAAAACAACCAAACAGTATGACAGTAGTTCAACGTTTATCGCTGAACACGTTAGCCAAACTCTACAGCTGGGAGTGTCCTTTATGATTATTGGGGGGGGGGGGGGGTGCATATTTATACAGCGTGTAGTTGGTCAGCCATTTTTCAAAGTTGCGACGTGTCACTCGCTGTAGATGAGCAATTTAGCCAGTGCAGTACAACCGCTAGCCTGGGGTCTTTAACGTGCACCGCGCAGTAGTGATACACGACCGCACGCCGGTACGATGCTCATCCAGATCGAAACGGGCAGGAGTGGGGACTGAACCCAGGATCCTTGGGTGTCTGCAGCGCAGGCTTTCGCTCCACGTGCTCCGAGCTGGTGTGCGCTAGCCCACTCGGCCACCGATCCCCCGAATGTCCTACACCCAGCGAACACGATAAGGTTCGTTGGTTGAACCTTATACAATTGTGCGCAGGCCGAATGTAAACCCGGAGGTTGCCAACATGGGAAGGCACTGAACCACTTCTCAACTTCTAACTCTAGAAACAGAGAAAAAAAAAGAGGAAGAGGGTATCCCAGATTCATCAGCACTTGCTGAAGCATAATACTACCGTTCCTTCGTGCGCGTCAGTGGAACGGCTCCAGCGTCGCCGGAGATGTATTCTGAAGGAAGCGGGAAACAAAACTGATAAAAACTTCAAGAGGTAGCTGCTGGTTAAGTGCAACGACTACTGAAAAGAAAACAATAAACCATGAAAGAAAAGCAGTTGTGAATTCGGTCGTCAAAGTAACGAGAAAAGTAACTCGCTACTTTTGAAGTAAAGTAACGCGTTCCTTTTGAGTATCCTTAATGAGAAACGTACTTAGTTACTCTTTGAGCGAGTAACGAGGAACGACATTCAGTTACTTTTTTTTGGTAACGTGTAGATGTTTGCAGACAACCGAGTTAGCGATGCTTGTAACGCGTCGCGCCACCTCCCGTTTGACGCAGCGAGCAGACAACGAAGGTCCCGCTATCTGCTCGCTGCGCCCAACGGAAGATGGCGCCGCGGGTTATAAGCATCACAAACTCGGTCGTCTGCGAACCAGTCCGCCGCTGACAATGGTAACTTTGTTGGTCTCACTTAGTAGAGAAAGAGAGCGATGCCTTAACATTTAATCAGCTTGTATATACCACCTTAATGCCATAGGTGAAAGTTTGAGGTATCTATGTGCAGGCGCCGTCCTCTCCGTCTCGTTTTAAGTCGTCAAATCTACTGTTACCACCTATACTGTGAGCCTTGGTACTAGAAGCAGTGATTGAGCCTTTACCGCCATCACTACAGAGAGACGTCTTGCGCAATTCGTGTATGCCCTACAGACAAGTGGAGTTCTCCGGGCTCGTGACCCAGCTGGACTCTTGAAAGAAGACTCATGGAGTCGTACAACGATATTGCGTAGGGATGTTTCTCATTTTACACAAGCTTACTGGCACTATACTTGTATTCAACTTAAGGCTAAAGATCGTCAGTAAAAAAACGTCTGGCTCCACGTGGAACGCTACTAATTTTCACCTTTATGTGGGAATTAAGATATGTGTAGGTTCTTTATAGATTAGCTATACGTTGTTTTATGCAGAAATACACGTTTCATACGCCAAAATCAGTTTCTCTCAGCGACGACCAAATCACGCAAGAGCTACTTCGCGCAGCAGAAAAACAATGCGTAAAACTTGCCCTTTTTTTTGATGATACAAAAAGTATAGTGGTATTCAAGTACACTCGCACGCGAGGGCACTGACCAGAAAGTATCTTAGTGGCCGTGTAACCTCGAGGATGAAAGCGGACGTTTTATTTCGAACTCTCCTTCGCTAAACACGATGACGAAGTCGCGGGAATCGTAATGCTGACGTTATCAACAATGCGATCCCCAGGATTTCGTCATCACGCTTCGCGATTTTCATGATGACGATATTTCAATGCGGCTCATACAAGGGACACGACCACTGCGCGAGTAGTGCACGTGTAGTAGCTCGTGCCCTATCGCTGCGATGGCGTGAATAGCCGAGCCTTAAAGGCCAACGAGCAGCCAGAAAGGAGGAAACTCTCCCTCTCTCGATTTCTTCCTTCTCATTCGAGAAGGTGGGAAACAGGGGGGGAAGCTGCCGCCGCTTCCCATGCAACCTCCTCAGAATTTACGGCTCTCCATGCTGGCCGCCATGAGAAAACTCGGTACCAGTGTTGCTGCATCTGTAGGTCATCTTTAAGTTAAAGCTGACGGAGAAAATCTGGCAACGGGGCAACGCCGATGTACGCTGGAAGCTAGAGCCGGTTTGCTTTCGTTGTTTTTGTATGGTCGGAGCAAGTCTGGCAACAACGCACGTTGTTTTGCTTCGACGGGAAGCCAGCAACAACGCACGTTGTTTCGCTTCGCCGGGAAGCCAGAAGCTCCGCTGTTTGCGAACACATGTAGCGAGGATGTGACCGGAGAAGTGCCCCTGTGATGTTCCCGGAAGACGGAAAGTGTCATTCGTAATCGTCGTGTGTGCTTTGGAAGCGAAGGGAGTCGCCGGATCCACGAGTGCGCGACCATAAGCCAAGGTTCAGGACAGCGCTGCGTTGACTGCGGCGATCTCGTTCTGTTTGGTGCAACACGGCGATGCGACAAAGAGCTGAAACGTTCGTGGTGTGTGTGCGGTGCTTGGAGGTAGAAAGCCACATTAACCCGGAGCGCAAATTGGTTGTTGTGGCGTTGAGTTTAACGGGTTCAGTTCCGTCGTCGTCAGCTGATCCAGTCCAGCTGGGGCGAGCGTCTTTAAAAGTAAATCTTCCTTCGTTCCGTTTCAAAACGTCGAAGATTCCCGACGCATACCGTGAGTAAAAAGGTGCGGGCGTTTTCAACAAAATTACGTCGTTTTAATTGAACAATGGACTCCGGATTGTTGTCCTAAATCTGCCGTTTTTATGCTTCGCGTTGTTGGACTGCGTTTCCGCAGCGACGTGTTTGCACAGCGACGCGCACCGCTCGAGTAGATGATTCGGTCCTGCAAACGACCGGTTATACATAATTTCAGGGAAACTTAAGTTATCACCGATATTTAAATTTTCCTGTAAATCTCGTGTGAGTTTGTTGCGCTCATCATGCGGTGTGAATAAATTTGGGCAAGATTTCCTACCTGCCCACAGACGCATGAACTGAGACCATTTTTTACGTAGTGAACATAGTGCTTTTTATTTGTTTTTGGAGGAGGCGTTGGTGCATTTAATATGGTACAATCACTTGAAAGTTCAGAAATAGGGGAGAGCGAGCAAGCTTTCCCAACTTCGTCTCTCTTCTCTCTGGCATTGCCCCTAGTTTCAAATTTCAGTACACATACCTACTAGCAGGTACAAACTGCTCTAAAGCAGGTAAAAGTCTGGGAAGTCGGGACGGTGCGGACTCCGTGTTTCGCGCTTTTCGCAAGGTGAGTGGGGAAGTGCTTTTGCGAGGCGTGCGGAATACGCAGACGATTTTGTTATACCCGTCGTTTGCGCGTCTCCTGTATTTCATTTATTTCGGCTCGGGAGAGACGGGGGTGCCGCAGATAGGCCGAAGGCCCATACCGGGTGGCCTGCAACTCAGTGGCGTCACAAGGGGGAGCGGGGGGGGGGGGGGGGGGGCGGTCCGCCCCGGGTGCAGCGCTCGGGGGGGGGGGGGGGGGGTCGCGGCGGGCCACGAGGGCGGGGGGGGGGGGGGGGGGGAGTCGCGGCGGGCTATGCGAGAGCGGGGGAGGGGGGGGGGGGGGGTGTCGCGGCAGGCTACCGCCCCGGGTGCCGCTGACTCTCGTGACGCCACTGCTGCAACACCCAAACTAATATTTAAAAAAAATTAAAAAAGGGTGGGGGGGGGGGGGATAAGATGATCTACAAAGGCGCAATCACAAGCCAAGATTTGCGATAGCTATGCGTTTGCTCTGGTGGGCCGTGTGGTTGTATTTTACCCTGCTCTGGAACGTTTACCCTGGAACGTTCACGGTTTGTGCCGGGCTCACGGTCTCCGAAACCGAAACCAGATCAGCGAGATAACTGCCTTGTGTACTCCGAAATGACGGAAGCAATAAGTTGTCGAAAGCCCGTTTTTAAGGTTTCGAACCTAGTAAACAAAATTAATATAATTAAACTTAGTTGTTTGTTTGCAGGCGGACATATGTAACACAACAATACATTCTCTTTCCCAAACTAAAAGATAGTAACACTCAGTCCGCCGTGTATGGCAGCAACTTCTTCGCTGCTGGCAACGTAAGCGGTTTTCTAATGGCCGCCACCGCGGTGAGCCGCGTTCCTTTCCCTCTTTCCCCCTGGCGGGAAACTCCTTATTTCTGCAGAGTATAGCTAAGAGGCCCGCTTTTGTGGGAAGCGGGGGAGAGAGAGTGCCAGAAGGAGTCGAGAAGGAAACTGAGAAGCGGTTTTCTGCCCGGCAGAAGACGAATCTGTAGGTCGCTATAAAAATGGAGATGCAACAATTGTTCTACTTTCAATAAATGCATTTTAATAATTATTCCTTGACATTTATAACCCACGAAACTCACGCTTCTTTTTTCTTTCCTCCTCTCTACGCAATGGCAGTAGCAGGAAAAATCCGAGAAAAACCAACACCGTTTTCCCCTGATTTCCCAGCCAGAAAAAAACGGCCTCGTGATCAGGAGCCGTTTATATGCCGCTAATGTTTTTGACGTAGCCACGCGTTGGGGTTGGGAGAGCACAGGGCGCGCACTGAGTATTGCCAAGCTTCGGCTATTCCGGTAATCGCAGCGATTGGACACGAGCCAAAATCAAATCCCCACGCAGACTTCGTATCCCGTACTGCATGAGAAGCGTTAAAATATCATCACGGCGGGGTCGCAAAGGCTGATGACGCACTCCTGGGGTTCGCAGTGTTGGCGTTGCCCCCACAGCTCCGTCATCGAATTTCGCGAAGAAGAGTTGGAATGTCACCGCGACGAAGATGCTGTTTGGTCAATGCCGTTGCATTCGCGTATTCCTGGGCTCCACCATACTCCGTTTTACGATAACTTGGCGAACTGTGGAGGCCAGGGCCCCGCGATCCAATACGAGCGTCGGAGCGAGGCACGTTACCCGATGTGAAGGGAGCATTTGTGTCACTCCGCCGGATGCGAGGTCCGGAGGAACCGGCTGTCGTCTGCTAGCCAAGAGTCGTCCACTCCGAAACCAACCAACTTCGGATGAACGCCCACCGCAGCAACATTTCCGTCCGCTAGAATAGCGAGCACTTCGGGAACAGTTCATGAGACAACCATTCCTTCAATTGAGCCGCGAATCTGTGACGGGTGCTAATGCCAGGGCACAGTGCGATTGTTTTGAGCGGAAACGGCCGATTACACGGCTGCGATCGCCGGCGATTGCCAACGGCCACGGCACTGGCGGAAAAAAATATCGACAGCGAATACGGGTGCGGCGTCACTTTTTTGGTTTAAATATATTTGAAACTCATAAATTTGTGATTGTTTTTTTTTATTCTTCATATCTTCTCGTTAGAGACGGAATCGCGCCAGTTCAATAGCTGTCAAAAGAAAAAGAAGTCTAGAACTACTTGTTGTCGCGGACGACGTCGCTGTTGCTGTGGCGGGTAACGAGGCCCCCATGGCCTCGACCATGGAGTGTGATGAAATGCTTTGCTCTGGCGCTTTTATTGGTTTTGGGGGGGCCACAGCCTCCACAGTTTGCCAAGTATTCGTAAAATGAAGTATGGTTCCACTAAGCCGGGGCAAAGTGAGAAACGTTCCTACACAATATCGTTGCATAGCCCCTTTAAGAATCCGTATAATTCAGATGCGCCCTGTTCTTTGCCCATCTCAAAGCGTGGCTATGATAGACGTTTAAGGCATATAATCGGCCCCAGATTACGCCACCGCTTGTTCTGGCTGCGAGTTGAGGCAGTAGTTGCTGCCCGTTTTTTCTAGATTTTTTTTATGTGGCTGCCAGTGTCACTAAAAACCAAATTAACAACTAACGCGTGTTTTTGTCATTTTGAACCCTGGAGGGTGAGGAAACAGAAGGAAAGGACGACACGAATTTTTAATGTCGTCTTTCAAAGGTTGCGAATGTCAAGAAAGAAGTCTAAACAATATTACGTGAAAGTAAAAAAAATAAAAATATTACATTGCTTTTTTAACGCAGGAGCCCAATCACGATGGTGGTGGTGACCTGCGGCGACCGCTTGGAAACGACCATGATCAACCTGAAATCAGTTCTGGCTTTCTCCACGGCTGACATTCGTCTGATCCTGTTTGCGGATGTCGAGAACATCCAGCGTCTTCAGGACATGGTAACGTCCAGACGGAATGGTTTTCCATAGCAGGGAATTATCCAGACCCATTAGCTCGGTGCCTTTGGGTTGTTGAGCAGATCATAGCTTGTACTATTTGCAACTCCAACGGTGCGTATTTAGTTATCTTTCCCCTGTTTTACATTTCCGCCGACAGGCCACGCAAGTTTTCCCTCCACACCTAGATAAGCTGTAGTTGCCGGCTTCTCTCCTTCATGTCTTTTCCGCCGGGTGCGTCACCTCCTCAGGAGTTACGAATAATGTTGAGGTTACGACCAAATCAAGGTCAATTGACTCTACTGTTTCTAGAGTGTGGAACTAAAGTGTAAAGTGCAAACAAATCAATGGACAGGTCCTCGCAATATAAAAGTCCCACCGAGAGCACGTGGCCGGGACGGTTGCTAGCGGCGCTGCGCGCGCTCCGGGTGATTCCATTCTGCCCCGAGGGAGGGCTCACTCGGAGAAAGGGGACGGGGACTCATCTAAAGTTTTTGGTTTCGGTTTCACTGTGAAAGGTGAAAAGCAGTTCATCAGTGTCGTGCTCTCGGAACATACGCGGATGCTTCATCGTTCGAGAAAAGAGGGTTCCCTCGCGTTAGCAGTGTTCGCAGCTTTTATTGGTAAACATATTATTTGATAAGCATTGATTCGAGCATTAAGACTCATAATGGGAGTTGAAACGTGCCCCGGTGACTCGCGCCAACAGGCCCCTTTCAAAAGTTCGCGCCAACGACTGTCCACCATTACTCGATCACATATTGTGAGCATCTATTGGACACGATGGCTCCGTCGGCGCTCGGCGTGAACTCGGCTCGGCTCGTATTGAAGACGAGTGTGACGTCAGCGTTCGGCGAGGACTCGGGCCCAATCGCGCGTTTCGTGTCGAAGCAATGGCGACCGCCAACGTTGCTCGATGAATTTTTGAGAAGGGTCTATGGCTGCATCCTTTCAGCGTTCCTATTTTGCATTTGACATTCCCTTTAACCGTGCGCTTTTTGAACGCTCGTGAAGAGGGTGCGATGATGTGCAGTACGCCCCATACACACCGGCTTGGAACCGCTTTGGCGAAGCTTATTCAACGACTGTGTTGAACAAATATGTTGCTTGTGCCGACTCCCTTTCTAAGCTAATACCCTCAGTCAACCTCGAGAATTTGTTTCACGCAAAACATTAATGAGACAAAACAAGATGTTTGTAACTTTTGCTGAGGTTGTCCCCTGTCGAAGTCGTTGACTTCCAAGTGTCAGGTACGCATCCCGCGAATGAGCAGCCACCAGGGTCCTGACTCCAGTGTCGTACGTCCTTTACGGCGTTCGTATTCGTTGCTTCGGAATACGCGGTGCATGTTAATTTGCAGAAATGTACACGCGCGTTGAGAGCGTAACCCCGGAAAGCCACAAAATACGTATCTACTTTTTTTACTTGGCAGCTTTTGGAGGTTTTACACCATAATTGCCCAATACGGATAGAACACTTTAGGTAGTTCCTGCAGCGGCTCTAGGTTCTACTTGAAAACCCTACCGGCAGCACCCTTTTAGGCACAAGGGTGCTGCTGGAACGTCTCTATTCTTCGTGTATTTATTTATTTATTTATACATACTCGCTGGCCCGTGGGCCGTGGCAGAGGAGGAACAACATATAACAAAACAATAAAGTTGATACCTCAAATAAGAATCTTTGAACAATACCGTATTTACAAAATTGGATACAAGACGCGCCCAAAGCACAAATGGAAAGAAAAAGGGGACTAAATGCAAGTAATCGCCTCAAGTCCGGCCGCAGTTGACGGTATGATAGAGAGAAAGTCGTCTGCTTCTGCGTTCCGCCTACGATCCAATTGGACCCAACAATTGCAGCACCAAAGTGTGCATCTTCACGGCGCCTGGTTATTTTTGTGCGTTTGCCATCAACGACTAAACCAATCAGGCACAGTGGATGCCCTGTGATCCTGCGCTTCGTTCTGTGTATAAATGGTTTAGCCGGTGACAGTGAACCCCCACAAGGACGACGAGCGCCGTGACTATCACTTTTGCCGCTGCTTGGTTGGCTTCAGCGAAGGGAAGAACTAAAACGCACCGTTGGCTGTCTGCTGAGAGGCAACCACGTGACCCGCGCGTTGCGTTGCTACGCAGATCCAGGGGTGGCCAGCCATATTCCTGGAGCGAGTCGACTACGAGCTTCGTCTCATCCGCATTCCGAAGCGCCCGGATATTTTTAAGCGGTGCGACTACCAGCGGATGTTCCTACCGGTACGTATAGACCTTGTCCAAAGAAGGGCTCCTGGCCGGTTCCCTTTTCAGTGTTCGTGCGTATGGCGCGTAATCTGCTCGCTTTCCGAAGCGACGAACATACGCGTGCTGAGCTGAGGAGGTCGCACGCTGCAGGCTGAAGACTTGTAAATATTGGAATGGTGTATATGAGGGCATATTTCTGGCAAGCACCATGTGCCAGGAAGCGTCGTACCGCGCTCTGCGCGGCAGCGTGTGCCTTCGAGACACCTCTGATTGGATACATTACGTTTGGATGCATGCATATGGCAGACTAGAAAATTCCGAGAAGACATGGGGTGGTCGCCTCGTTTTCTCAGATTTTCTGGTTTTAAGATGACAAATAGTGGTGGCATGGTTCAGTGGTATGGATTAAAAACCCTTGATGTGTTTGTGTTCGTTTTAGAAGTAGAGCCTAATACGTCAGTGTGTGAGGCCCGCGCCCCGTAAAGCCCTAGAACGGCGCAGCACTGAATGTAGCATCCCTTGGAAGCGAAGAGAGGTTTGGCAGTCAATCGTGTCACGTGTCACGCGCGTTCGCACAACGGTTGTCGTCAGTACCTTTAAGACACGTGAAGCGTGAGTTATTATATCAAGGGGCTTTATATTGTTCACTTGAGAGCCGCCAACTGGTCAGAGGAAAACCATTTGTGAACACTTGGTACCGTGAAAAATCGCTCAAATTGCCAAAAAGCTTTTTTTTTGTCATTGGACATAAGGGGGTGTTTGAGTGCTAGTAAACCGGCTATAACAAAACAGCGGTACACAGGGTGTACTATGGAACTGAAATTTAGTAGATGCACCCGCGCCATGATGGCTTATGTTGCGTACGTTCGCTGTTCCGCAGAGCGTGCTCCCCAAAGAAGACGCGGTGCTGTACGTCGACTCCGACGTCATGTTCCTCCACCCGTTGATGATCTGTGGAAGTATTTCGGCGAGATGAACGACCAACAGCTTACCTTCATGGTTTCCGATGTGGAGGACCCGTCCCTCAGCCTGTACTTCCACAGACAACGGAAGATTCCTCGCTACGGACGCTACGGTACGTGGACGCGTGGGCACTATTGGAAGAATTGAATCCCGGACAAAAGCTCACCGGACAAAAGCTCACCGGTCAGAAGCTCACCTGGAAGCGTGTATTCGATCGCGTGGACCCCCAGCGCGGCGAGAGCAATAAAAAAGGAAGAGGAGGACGCCCTAGCAACAATAGACACCCTAGCAACGGCGCTCTCGCCGTATTGGCTGACTCGTGGAGATAGACGCTGCCGCCTTCAACATAGGCACCGGTTACAACGAATTTCCGAAGCGGTAGCGTAGCTTAGTGGTAAGGTGTCTGCCTCATACGCAGTGGACCCCGGTTCGGTCCAGAGTGGGTCATACTTTTTTTTTAGAGCGCAACTCTAGGTGTTCGTTTCCGGCTGAGCGGTGTCGCCGTCGCCATCGGCGTAACCGTAACGCATCGGCGTGACGCGTCGGCGTCGCCATAACCATAACCCGCCGGCGTAACGCATCGGCCTGACGCGTCGACGTCGCCGTAACCGTAACGCGCGGTGCATTGTGGGAAACGTCCCATAATGCACCGCGTGGGAGGAGGGAGGGGGAGAAGGAGGAGGGAGGAGGAGAACAAGGGAGGAGGACAAGAAGAGGGGGAGGAGGCGAGGAGCACGGGAGGACTAGATGAGGAGCGAGGAGGAGAGGGTACGGATGAGGATGAGGGGCATACCGTCTCTCCGTACCCTCCCTCCTCCTCCTCAAGAGCTGCGCTCTAACTCGGCGCTACAGGAAGTTTGTTTGTTTGTTTGTTTGTTTATTTTATTTTTGACACAATTGTCAAGGGGGTTGGGACAAAAGGCGAATACAATCACCTGACTGGGTCCCAACCCCTGTAACAACACTCAACAGCACGGCACAAATCGAGATAGAGAAATAAAATGAAAAGCCAGCTCGCAGCACAAGTGAAGAAAGAAATTATTTCATCCAGCTAAAAACTCTTCAGCTTAAGAAAAAATAAACAGAAAACACTGATTAATAACACAACTCACTAGGTATGTACACAAGCAACATTAAAATATTCCCTTAGGTATTTTTTGAAATGAAACATGGAAGTGATTTCCTGGGCCATCTCATACACGCAATAATGTTTGTTTAGGATATCTGTAATCTGGTAGGATAATTTTTGAGTACCATAATTAGTTCTCATTTTTGGTTTTGGAAACTGCTGGTGCCTCAGGTTGTAATTTGTTTGCTTGGGTAGGTACGTCTCGTGAAAGATGTCAGGATCAATGTTAATTTGTGTATGAATTGAAATCGCCACCTTTAGACAAAAAAGGTTATCTACCGTAAGTATTTTATGTTTATTGAAACTATAGGAAGTTGATTGAAATCGGGGCAAATTATCAATTAGCCGAACCGCGCGTTTTTGTAATGTAAGTAATTGCTTAATATTATTTCCTGTGGTTGTCCCCCACACCAATAAACAGTAATAAAGCCTCGAGTGAATCATAGATGTATAGATTTGTCGTTTTAACCAGTTTGGAAGAAGTTGTCTGCACCTAAAAAGTAAACCAATGGATCTAGAAATCTCCTTTCGGAGATCGTTAACTTGGGCAGTCCAATACAAATTTTCGTGGAAACGAACACCAAGAAATTTATAAGATTCTACGCGTTCAATAATGGAGTTTTGAAAGGATATATTAATTGTGTTAGTAATGGGTTTGTTTTTTGCTCTAAAAATGATATAACTTAGTTTTCGACGTATTTAGTTCTAACTGATTTGCAACTAACCACAAGTGAAGTTGGTCCAACCAAGTGTTTGTCTGTGTCTCTAAAGTATATAAGCAATTACCGGTGAAAAATACATTCGTGTCATCTGCGTATAAAGTTATGTCAGGAGTTTCTGGGATGTTTATTATGTCGTTAACGTAAAGAAGGAAAAGTAGAGGCCCTAAAATTGATCCCTGCGGTACACCATACTGAATTTTTGCTAGAGAAGAGCGCGCATCATGGAGGACCGTATACTGAAGACGAGATGTTAAGTAGCTGCGGATCAGGCTAAGTGCAGTACCTCTTATTCCATAAAGCGGTAGTTTTCGGAGTAGGATGTCGTGTTTTATGGAGTCAAATGCTTTTTTGAAATCTATAAAAACACCTAGTGTATAACATTGGTTTTCGATGTTGTCTAAGATTTTATTTTTTATATTTAGCAATGCCATCTCCGTTGATTTACCTTTCTGGAATCCATACTGGTTGTTTGTAATAATGTTATGTTTAACACAGAATTCACCTAAACGTTTGTAAATAACGCGTTCGACTATTTTTGAGAAAACCGGAAGTACCGAGATTGGTCTATAGTTACTCATGTTATTCTTAGGACCGCCTTTATGAATTACACATACTTTTGCTATTTTCAATTTTTCTGGAAAGGTACCAGTGCTTAAAATAGTGTTACAAATGTGGGCAAGGGGTGAACAGATTAAAGAGGAAACTTCTTTTATTGGCTTAGAACACAACCCATCTTCACCACAGGCGGCACTGTTGCCTAAGGATTTAATAATCGTGTTTACTTCTATTTCACTACAGGGTGCTAGAAAAATTGACTTATCCAAAGGTAATGTAACATAGGATTCACACCTAGGCGTACTCGTGGTAGGTAACATTGAAGAACCCGATACTAAAAAATGAGAGTTAAATTTGTTTGCAAGAGATTGGCCGGAGTAGGTCACCTGCTCGATTGTAAGTTGTTTTGGGGCAAGAGCATGGGGTTTAGAGGTAAGTTCATTTACAGCCTGCCAGACTTTCCTTGGATTATTATATATCGAACTAAACTTATTTTTGTAGTAGTGAGCTTTCGCTTTTTTAATATCCGCATTGAGTTTGTTCCTCACTTTCTTGAATTCTTGTAGTATACCAGTATCTCTTGTTGTAATGAACTTTTCGTACAATTTATTACGTTGCCTTATGCGTTTATATAACGTACATGAAATCCAAGGTTTTCTTGATTTTTTATACTTCTTATATTCTTGCCACGGAAATGCCTGTTCATAACTCCTCTGTATAAGGCCTAGAAATACATTATATGATTTATTGGAGTCTGTTTCAGTTACTACAGATTCCCAGTTTACATTCGCTACCAAAGAATAGAAGAGCCCAATCGAGCTATTATCAATTTTTCTATATAGCACAGGAGTGTTATTATTACAATTACTCTTTAAATTTGGTGGGCCGACAATAAAGCTGAATATTGGTAAGTGGTCACTTAGATTACAAGATAAGACACCAGCAGCCTCCGTATGACAGTTTGTAATACATAGATCAATTAGCGTTTCCGTTTCTGATGTTATTCGAGTTGGCAATATAATTGTATTATCACATCCGTATGTCTGAACAATATCAAGTAATTCAAAAGAACCACTCACAGGTGAGGTCACGTCGATATTGAAGTCGCCTATTAAGACTAAGGAGAGGTTAAATGAAGTAGCATACTACATAATTTCCTCGACAAATACAAAAAAACTTCGTTAATGACCCGGCAGGGGATCTGTAAGCGGCAACTACTATCAAAGAACGACATTTAGCCACTAGTGCTTCATAGTCAACATTGACTTTTGACAGTTCAGACAATACTTCATAATCGAGAGAGAGAGAGATCTTTAGACACCCCGGTGAGATCTTTAGACACCCTGGTGAGATCTTTGGAGCACCCTGAAAATATTCTCCAGCGGGTGACGCTGGGTGAGCTCGCAGTGTGAGGGGTGAGTGAGCCATTCCTTCCAGGTTTTTGGGGAGTAGGGAGTGTGGTGGGGTGTAGGGAAAGAGTAATACGTAAC
>JAZHYW010037650.1:0-26686 GCA_037355805.1 Ixodes ricinus
ATGGAGCCGAGGCGATACTTCCACACAGTAAGAAGGGGGGTCTATCTAGGTCGTCATGGAAGCGATACGCAAACCCTTGGCTAGCTGGACTCAGACTGTCTAATGTTTCGTTTTTGCTGAAAGAGGAAGATGATGATGATCAAAGAAAGAAGAAATACAAACCTGAGTTTTTAGTCAGCGCAGTGTACATGTGTTTTTTTTTGTGTGCCTGTCTTCTGTGTGTAAATCGTGCGTGCTGTTTTACCCGAGTTTGTTAAGAAAATAAAGATACTATCAAAACGTTACCTCCCATACACTCAAATATCCGGTGCATCTACTTTCCCACAAAGCACTCGGAAGAGCAAATGCTGCAAACTACAGAGGAAGCTCGGCAAGTGGTACAGCTTAAAATATGTTTACATTTAAAAAAACATTTTGCATGGTGACACTCGGCATGGTGTTTCGTGTGCTTACACGGTGCTCAGCATCACAGCACAGGCTCTTTTTTAGCTGTTCAAGATATTTTCATCCTTGTAGCCTTGCCAAGCTCCCTCTGTAGATAGCAGCAACTGGCTCTCTTCAGTGCTTTGCGGAAGAGTAGATGCACGGGATAGCTTCAGAATTTATAGAGTGGCATAGCCAGCAACTTCTTTTTTTTTGGGGGGAGGGGGGGGGCATGCTGAGATGCTTATGACTTGGTGAGTGATGAGGGCCACTTCAGCACCATAAGCACCCCCTCCTGGCTACACCGCTGCTCCCATAAAGGACAATTTGGAACTCTATAGTTACTTCTGCTGAAACATTTTGTTAACAAAGACATGTTCATTGCTTAAAAATGGGGAAAAAAGACACTTTAATTCTCGACCAAAAAAAATCTGGAAACTTAGTTTTTACATTACACTGAATGCTAGTTCTCAAACTGAACTTTATTTAGAGAAGCAACTTGTTACAAGGATACCAAAGATTTTCAACAGGGAGCTTTTCTTTCTGCCTCCTTCCCCTTCCCCATTTCCCCCGATGTCCTGTTTGCCACTCTAGAGTGTGCAGTCCTGACAAGAGAAAGCCTTTTAATCTGACTTTTTGGAGAGGAGCTGGTAGAGCAGCTGGTTTGTGTCCACCATCAGATCTACCACTTTTTCCATCATATCGGCCTGTTGATTTATCAGCTGCCGCTGGTGGAGCCTGTCCTCTTCCTCCATTATAAGCTTTCAGTGGGCCAGCTCGCCATCTGTCGTCTGCCTTTCTCTCTCCAGGCTGATTCGTGCTTCTTCCAAGTTGATGCGTTGATTTTCAATCCTCTGCTGCTCCTTTCTTAGCTTTTGCTGTTCACTCATCACGCGGTTCTTGGCCTGAAACTTCATATCAAGAAACTCAAGCCCTCGGCTGAGTTTTTGTTTTCTACCTCCTGTACAGAGCATAAAGCAATAAATTAGTATTGATACCAATACATACTTACTGTAAGGAGGCACATTGAGGTTGATTATTAAATTATCCACTCTGGCAGTAGAATTTATTTTAATCAAAACCTTTCCAAGCCCATGCCTCTCATGAAGTATTGCTTAGGCAATGCCCTGGCTGATTTGTAAATGATTTGTTACATCATCCACTGTCTTTCGTCTATCCGACAAAATCGGTTCACGTGAATGTTCAGCGTCGTCATCATCTGCGAACGCAGATGGGTGTCCTGCTCCATGCTTATGGCTAGGATTCCGTGTGTTCTGAGTTTATTCTTGGCTGGGAATTCACGGTTTATCAGAGTTTATAATTGTTAAATTTCCAATTCTCTGAAATTCGAGGCTCAATTTTACTGTGCCTTAAATTTGTCAATCTTCAAAATAAAAATATGTAAGTACCAGACAAAAACGTACTTTAAGTTGACTAAAAGCTCCCAGTATCGGAAGGTATTTCTTCAGCGGCATTTGGCAATAACACATGCTTGTGATTTGGAGTACCAACCGCACGAGAAATTTTGCAAAATGTGTTGCTTCAATAATCATCAGTACTTTGAAATAGCCAAACTCCCGAACGTAGTAGCTGGGAAGCTTAAAAGCTTCAGCTGCCTTTCTAAAAAATCTACAAGTTTTTTTCACAGTAATAACAATACAGCCCTCTTGCTCTATCCAAGAAGCACCAGTAGTATGGTCCAAACTGGAAACCGGAAAAGTGACTTGTCATGACACAAAAGTACATTGACTTGTACTCTACAAACCTTGACGAGATAAAAGTGAATCTTCATTTTGTTAATAACCCAAGGTGAAAAAAAATTAGGTGGCTTTTATCAGAAGCCTTTGTACTTGACAAACGTTATATGTAATATGCTTTCTTTTTTGTTTTTCATTTTGCCATGGTGACCTCAAAATTGCGAGCTTTCAGGATAAATCAGAAGAGACAAAACTTTTATCGGCAAGCATTTTTCGAAGTTTGTTAGATATATTCAAACATTCGGAACCCTACTTATGGCTGACACTTGTGCGTCCTTCATGAAACTTCTGTGTCTATTCAAACATACTTTGCTATGCAACAGTTCCTCTATGCAGTGCCAACGTCGTCGATAAATATTTTTACCGGACACACCCTCAGATCACAAGAACTGTCTCCCAGACTTGTGTGAATTATAATTGGGGCAGTCACTGTTTTTCGCACTTCAGTCTGTAGGCAAGTTCACATCTTGAACACAAGAGGGAGCCATTTCACTGAGGTTAACACGAGTTATCACGCGCAAGCAGCATGGGGCAGTTAGCCAATGAGCAGCGTACACACGGGCAGCAACGTGACCATATCGAGCCAAGCTCGTGGATCTCAGTTTTCTTGGTTGTAAGAATGCAACAATAATAAACAGTTCATAACAAGTCGCAGCTGCATTGACTGTACGCGTTCAAACCAGCACAGCAGCGACTGGAGAAACAGCCAGCTTGTATGAAAAGCACTGATCGTTAAGCTAGTGTGACCAACAAAGATTTAAAATAACCGAGGTGCGGATAATTTTTAATCACCTCTATAATACCAACGAGCACACCCTAGAAGCATGGATGGGTTGTTTAAAGACTATAATGTTTTGTATTACTATTCACACAGAAAACTGCAAGGATATGGGCTTACGTAACCAGCTGTCAAAATTAGCATGATAGGGTGAGTTTCACTGTTTCACACCGATGTGCTCGGAGAAATGGCTAATGCAAAGGAATGATTTTTTTTTCTTGATTAGACACAACAATGCAGCATGAAATGCTGTCATGAAAACACCTCGCCCCACTTCCTGTGGGCGAAACTAAAGTTCTCTCATGTTCTTAATTTTGTCAAACTAGTGCGCCCAGTCGGTGCAGTTTCAGCAGTGCGGCAGTATACAGACTGAACCCCGGCTACAACATCGAGGAAGTGCTTATGTACAGATTTAATCTTGGGGTCGGCATGCCGGAATTCCATCCTAGTTTTCCAAATACTGAACAGTTCAAGCAAAATGAAAGCATCGTACGGTACATTGTTGCTCTTCTCAACTGGAAGGTACCGTTCTGGGTTAATAAAATGTCTTTTTTCAAAGTTCTTTGCAGAATGTCCCAAAAGAACACAGTGTCCCAACAGTGGATGAAGATGTGTTCGATGGTTTTGGGTGTTTTACACAGGAGTCAATCCACAGACCAAGGGACGAAAATTCCTTTTTCTTTTAACCATGGTTTGATCGGCAGCGTGCCACTGCAACTTAGAGAAAACTGACTTTGCAGCTGGTGGGACACACATTCTTTTCACGCGACAAAGTACATCTTGCCCGGGAGACTGGCTGTATAGCGAGCGATACAAAGGTGTGGGAAAAGGAGCTCGACCAGGTCTTGGCTGAGCTTTTTTTTGTTACAGTTCCAAGGTATTCCATTGAAAAACGGGTTTGCAAAAGCAGTGCGGCCTCTTTCACCTCTTTCAAGAACCCTGAAAGACTTGGGGGCTCGGTACATTGATTAGTCACCAGCATTGTCGGTAGGAAGTTCGCCAATCTCACCTGGATTATATTGTGTAAAAACTGGTGGTTCTGGTCGCGCAGGAAGAAGCGTGAAACAAGCTTTCTAACAAAAAGATGAGAGAGGCCGAGGCCCCCGTCCTTGACTTTCCGGAAGAGGTTGTCCCTTCTTATTCGTTCCCACCCCGATTTCCAAATAAAAGTGGCGAACACCCTGTGGAACTTCTGGATGTTGATGCGTGGACATGACAACACTTGCAAAATGTATCATGTCTTTGCTGCCAGAAAAATATTGCACTGTAGCTCTTGTGAATGTTGACAGGCCATGATTTGCCCACGTGTCTGCCTTACTTTTTAAAAGTTTCGCCACTTCAGTCCAGTACGGCATGCTGCTCTTAAAATACTCTAATGGCATCCCGAGATAAGCACATGGTGTACTTTACCAGGTTATATCCGCAAAAAAGCGACGCTTTAAATCCCACATGCTGTGCCACACTTTACAACATTTCCCCGTTTACCGCCACGCCAGTGGCATTACGGAATTCCTTGGTGACCACATCAGTTTCCATAACACCTACTGCATCACTACAAAGAACAGCAACATTGTCAGCATATGCAGACACTTCAACCTCGAAGCCATTTAAAGAAAAACTGCAAATGTTATTGCTGCTTCTACACTCGGACAAAAATGGGTTCCGAGGTATACCGAAAACAATAAAGGCGACAGGGGACAGCCCTGTCTCACTGACGTTAGAACAGCAATGCTTTTAGAAACATAATTATTTAACACAAGTCTGGTGGTACACCCTTTAATACACTCAATGATAGTCTAGCTGTATCATTGCTACTTGGCCCCTCCCCACTGTTTCCAGGATGTTTCTAGCGACATGAATGTTAGTTTGTATAGAGCGTCCTTTTATCTCGCATGTTAGCTGATTTCCCATCAGAGTGCCGATTATGCTTTGAAGCCTATGCGTAAGGATCTTGGTTAAAAGTTCTCTAATCCGTGTTACACAGTGTAATGGGTCTTTAACCCTTTTAGCCTTGTCGTTGCATCCTCTGACTTTGGTATCAAGATGGTATGGGCTTCTGCAAAGGACAGCAGTATTTGTTGATTTTCGTATGCCTCTTGAAAAACAGGTACGTAACAGTAAAAGGCTAATTCTGTCTTTAAACGTTTGGTGAAATTCAGCACAGAGATCGTCAGGTCCAGGCATCTTTTGTCTTGCTAGGGATTCTATTGCGTGGTCCAGTTCGCTCTGGGTGATATCACCTTCAAGCCAAGTTTTACCATCTTCATGAAGTTTCGGCATGAGTGTTATAAAATCGTTTAGCTTATCAAAACCTATGGGGGTCTGTTTTTCACCAAGGAGTTGTTGATAATATTCAAAAAACGCTCCTTCAATAAGCTACCTTACTGCTACTGGTTGTTCCTTTATATTCTATTTCTTGAATTTCTCTGAAATATGCATACTTCTTTTCGTCAGCTAGCGCTCGCTTGGTGGATTAAGATGGCAATTTGGGCCAGTTGGTTCATGATCGAGGGCAGGCGCCGAAAAAACACAAGGACAAGAAGAGAAGTAAGCACTGGTGCACTCGCAACTAACATTTATTGAAAAAATGAATCGCTCATACAGTCAAACCCGACTATATCGAACCCGTTCACATCGCATTATTCCTTATATTGAACAATTTCTTTGGAGAGTAATGTTACAATGTTAATAACAGCAAAAACTATGGTTACATCGAACAAAAATGGCAGCTGCTACCGATATATCGAACTGCCAAGGGCGCTGTTTTGCACTGCAAGCTGGCTTTCCCCCAACTCAAGCGGCCGCATTGGGGGAAAGCCCACAATCAAAGTCAAAACTTTAACTTTGATTTTCTCATCTTCGTGCTTTTTGTCAACATGCGTACCCTTACGGGGGTTTTCATAAGGTTTTTATCGTAGCAGTTTGAAAATTTTTATACTGTTTTATTCAGAAAGGACGGGACTACGGAGTAAAGCAATTTTTTACAGTGTGTAGTGACAAAGAAAATTTTATGATAAATAATGTGACCTCATTAGTGTCATAATTGTCATAATCAGCACATTTTTTTATAATAATGTAATTTTGTGAAAATATAAATAGCTTTATAATGCATGGCAGACCTTTAGCTATGCATCTACATCAATAAAAAAATATTTTTGTTCGAAATGGCCTTAACGATTTGTAAGAAATGACCAAATTAGGCAACACTATTTTTTGATAACTTGAAAACTAGTTAAATATTTTAAAACTGATTTCATATTTGAAAGGAGGAAGAAGAAACACATATGCACAGTGATTTTCATTACAATAGCTGCAAAAATAAAATAGTCCATTTTAATAACGAGATTTGACTGTAGAACTTGGTGACCCTTTCTTGAAGCTCCATCACCATCTTTTTTATCTTTTTAGTCGTGCGGCCTTTGAGCCTGTTTCATCTGGTCGCGATGATCGCCTCCTAAATATCCGTAAAAATTCTAGCTTTACTTACCGTCACTGAGACGCTCAGGACGTCTTCGATCGCCACAAGAATTGCCCTGAGCTCAGCTTCTTTGATGGATGTGCCCTTCGGTAGCGCTTCGGCCCACCCCTTGTTCCTTCTTGGGTCGTGCCATGCTGCTGCTGAGGCTCCCTCAGTCCTTGCTGCATCGGTATAGCGTATCTCGTTGCCTCTTCCATATGCCTCACACCAAGCTGCATGTAGTCTAGCAGCTCTTACCCTCTTCCCTTCGTTTAGGGCTTCAGGGAGTGGCCGAGGGTCTCTGACTGCCTCATCTTGGCAGCGGTGGAAGGTGTTCTTTAAGTGGGGGCTTGTTCCTTGTGTGGTACCCCAAATCCTCTAGAAGTCGAAGACCTTGCCTGGTTCGCTCCAGTCGTTGAAATTGAGCGATGTTCTGTGTGTCTGCCCTGTCCACAAAATGACTCATCTGAGTTTCTTTCCTCAGCTCCTCGTGTGGCCTGTAGTTGGGAAGGCCTGTGATCACCCTCATGGATCGGTGATTTAGTCTTTCTTACTTCTTCCACTGCCCTCAGGTGAGAATTAACCAGTTGAAGCTATATAGAGCTCTCGACATGAGCAGGACCTCCGCCAGGATGTGAAGAGACTTCTCGTCGGCGCCCCATGACTTGTTGGTTGTTTTTCTAATGGGGCCCTGAGCCAGGCCCTGAGCCCAGGTTTTTTTATATCTCTGGAAGCCATTTCATACTTCTTGCCGTTTCCTCGAAGGTGACTCCGAGGACTTTGATCTGTTTTTTTGTGCCAATCTCTTGCCCGTTTATCTCGAGTTGGATCGAGATGGTGATTCCTTTCCGATGGTCTCGGGGCCTGGCTACTACCATGTATTGCGTCTTCTCAGATGATGCTTCCATTCCGAACTCCTTGAGATACTCCAGGATTTGTTCTATGCCGCATTGCATCGTCCATTCCTTGTCACCCAAGGATCCTCCGTGGGTCCAGAGCGTTGCGTCGTCAGCGTAGACGGTGAAACCTAGTCCTTCAATCGTGCGATGTTGGGCCGGAAGACCTACCATCACTATACGGAAGAGGACCGGCGATATCACCGCCCCCTGCGGTACTCCTCTGCAGTTCGGTGTCTGGGGACCTTTGGTGTGTCCTATTTTCACCTGGAAGTTTCTATTGTGTAAGAAGTTCAGGGCCTTGCCTCAAATGCCGGATGCTTTGACTCCTCATGCAACAGCCCAATGAGGGACAGCTTTAGGAGCTTTTTAGATGTCGAGATCAACGATAAGTCACAGATCTTGCTTATTCTTGCCGGCCATAACCTTTTTGCAGAGAAGTTTCAGTCTGTCATGGGTAGTCATTGCCTCCCAGAAGCCCGTCTGTCTGGGATCTAGGCACTCGGGCTTCTCCAAGTACCACTGAATCCTCCTGAGCACAATCTTCTCCATCGTCTTTCCAATGTCAGATGTCAGGCAAACTGGTCGCAGATTTTCTATTCGATCGAGGAGCTTGCCGGGTTTGGGTATCGGAGTCACCCAAGATAGCTTCCAATCCTCTGGCAGCCTCCCCCGATTCCCAGACCTAATTATATTTGTCCAGGAGTCTTTTCTTGGCTTCTTCCAGAAGATTTCTGAGTGCTTGGTAAGTGACCCCATCCGGGACGGGGGCGCTGTTGGTCTTTGTTGTGAAGATCGCTTCTAGGAGTTCTCCCATGCCAAGTTGATCTTCCATCCCAGCTTCTAGTGGCATGTCCAGGTCCTTGGCCGTTGCTTTAAAAGGTGTTGGTGCTCTGTCCTGGGGAAAAAAAAAAGAAAGTTCACTGGCCTTGATTGCCATCTTTTCCTCACTTATGTTTAGCTTAAGGGCGAGGTTCTGTGCTGCATTTCTTGTCCTACGCTTCCTTCCGTCGAGGCCCCGGTAAGTTCGCCAGGCCTTTCCAAGCCCAGTGCGTCGGTTGAAAGACTCGCATTGAGTTCTCCATCTTGTGCGCCCCAGTTCCTTCGAGTACCTGTTGGCCTTTCCCATCGCACAGTTTAGCTGGATTTTGTTCCGTAGTGTTTTTTTCTACCGTCTCTCTGGAGCACATGTAGCCGCTGCTAGCCCAGAGATTTAGAGGGTGGTTGTCAGGGGGGGGGTGCATCGGGCTTCGCCGATATCTCCGTCTTGGCTTCTCAGAGTGCCTAGCGTTTGTTCATCTCGACGTCTTGACTGTCTTCTGCTTCAAGGAGCTTCCTAAAACGGTCCCCCTTTATCACAAATTTCTTCTCATTGCCTATCCTTTGGCCATGTCTGAGCTTCATTTCCAGGGGCAAGTGATTGCTCCTGAGGCTATCTCTCCATGGCGTTCATTCAAGGTCGAGACATCTTGAGGCCCAAGAGAGGTCCGGGTAGAGTCCTAATGCCTCCGCTGCTTGGGTAAGCTAGTCCTGACGGCAGTGTTGGATAAAGTACATCTAAAAGGTACTTCAAGTAAAGTACAAAGTAAATGAGACATGATGTATACTTCAAGTAAAGTAGTAAGTACACTGTGTGCAATGTACTTGAAGTAAAGTACTATAAATACTATGTACTTTCAAAGTAAAGTACTAGTGTTTTAACACAATCATTCATGATGCCCTTTCATTCCCCTATACAGTGATTTTTTAACTGGTATGCATTGCCCAGGGGTAATCAGGGGTGCATGACCTTTTCTCAAAAAGGAGCGGCGAATATTTGATAAAGTCAAGTGGCCACAGAGTGGGCACGGCATCGACGCTAGCAACATGACGCCTAACATCCCATCTCTGTTCATTGTGCAGCTCCTGCTCCTGACGTACGACGGTGGCGTCACATCTACCCGCACGGAAACTACCAGCGTACCAGTCGAGGTGATACAAGTAACTCCGCTGATCTTCTCCGGCTTGACGTTTTGGGAAAACCACTGTGAGGACGGAACTTTTCCAATCCCTCCCCTGCTGATAAGGCCGTGGACAGCAGCTTCGGAAGCATCGACATCAATCGCGATTTCTACAAAGGCAGCGGAGCGCCGGTCGTCAATCAGTGGGCACGGCATCGATGCTACCAACATGACGCCTAACATCCCACTTCTGTTCATTGTGCAGGTGAGTAGAAATGACCTACCCTGCTCAATTAGGTGTAACAATACTTGTCTTGTTATCTTGCCGTGCCCACGGATGTGCCTAAAGCGTTTTTTAGACCTGATATTGCTTCTAAGTGGCGACGTAGAACGCAACCCTGGTCCCATGACCGTAGCACAGGCTGAGACTCTAGCTAGGATTGAAACTTTTGTTACTCAATTACACGAAGGTCAAGCAGGTGTCGTGGTGCAGCTAAAAGAAATTACTGACGAGCAAAAACGCACAAGTGATTCATTATCTGCCCTCACCACACGTGTGACGACTATTGAAACTGATCTTGCAATTTGTAAATCCAAGGCAAACGCGGCGACTGAAATCGAAACGAAGGTCGAATGCCTTCGTTCTGAGATAGCGCTTTTGAAACGGCGCTCCGATGATGCCGAGAGTTGTTCCCGACGATCAAACTTACTCTTTTTTGGACTTCAGGACTCTGCTAGGGAATCGTTGGCGGAATCCGAAAAACTAGTTCTCGACGTATGCAGTGATAAACTAGGCATACAGATTACCGCTGATACGATTGAAAGGGCCCATCGAATCGGCAGGTTTCATCCTAATAAAAACCGACCTATTATCGTAAAATGTTATTTTTTTAAACACAAAGAAACTGTGCTGAGATCATGCTCCAAGCTAAAAGACACCAACGTGTCGGTTAGCGAGGACTACCCAAAGAATGTTCAATTCGCCAGGAAAATGTTTCTACAGTTCGCCCGAGCCCAGGGAGGCCTCTACAAACTTCGCATTGATAGATTACATCTGGGGAATAAACTATTTGTTTTCAATTACGAGACTAACCAAATCTGTGAGGGCGGCCCAAACGATTCGAACACTGCGTCAACAAACCTGCCACTTTGAAGTTAAAAAATGTCGCGATTGAGAAACCATTTCGTTCCCAATCTTTTTCAAAAAATATTTCAGTTTTGTTCACAAACATAAGAAGTATTGTTCGCAACCGCGATGACTTGTCCTCCGTCATTGACGCGGCGTCGGGTGACGTTGTTATTCTTACAGAAACTTGGCTTTCGAGTGTTATTCGCGATAATGAAATTTTTGATTGTGTTCAGTGTTATAGGTTTTATCGCTGTGACCGAACTGATAGGCAGGGGGTGGGGTTCTAATCGCTGTGAATGTAAATCTGGAATGTTACCAAATAAGCATTAACACCCAGCTTGAACTGGTTTGTGTGCGTTTAATCTCTGCCCATAGAGGTGTTATTTTGTGTGCCTGTTATCGTCCGCCTAATGCGTCCACAACTTTTTGTTCTGCCCTGCGTTATCGTCCGCCTAATGCGTCCACAACTTTTTGTTCTGCGTGCGTTATGCACAATTACATCTAGGTTTCCGTTTTCACCTTTATTTTTACTTGGCGATTTCAATTTGCCCCTGATCGACTGGTCAGGAGCATTCCCAACTACCACTTGCAATTCTGCAATTTACTCTGATTTCCTAAATCTTTGCTTGGATTTTTCATTAACGCAACTTGTTACTAAACCTACTAGAGTCACTCTGTCTTCGGCCGCTGTACTAGATCTCATTTTCTCCTCTGACTCTAACCTTGCCTCTTCCATATCCTACTTACCGGGTATTAGCGATCACTCCATTATACATTTCTCGTTACTTACACCAATGTCTGATGCTAGTAAGTCAACAAAACGTTTCTTTGACAATAGTAAAGCAAATTTTGGTGCTATAAATAACGAATTAGCTAGCTTCCTTGACGAATTCCTTCCTAATTTTTTGAACGCTCAGTTGAAAGCAATTGGTCCATATTTAAAATTAAATTAGTATCTCTAATTAACTTATTCATTCCATATAGGTCCATCAAAACAAATTCATTGTCTCCATGGTTTAATGCATACCTGCCAACTCTTCCAAATTTTTCGTAAAATGTACGAATTGGGACTAATTTTACGATTTTACGAATCTTGCTTCGAATCTTACAAAAAATATTTATTTTGTAATTGTTTTTTTTTTGTAAATCCGTTGTTGGCGTAATCTTGTATTGCCACATGAGGGCGATAGCTACCGTCCACGGCAGCGTCGTCGTTTTTACTATCCGTCTATCCGGTGGCCACGGATCGAAAACCAATCCAAAGCTCAAAGCCTTTGTTCGTGTGTTCGGCGGCCACGTTGGTTCGGCGTGCTCAGACGTTGTTCGGCCTCGTTGTTTCGGCCAGTTTCGAGGCGAGAAGTACGGCGTCTGTGATTGTTGCACGTCTAACCGTAGCATTCCCCTGGTCGCTGTGGCTTCGCAGCGCCATGGCGAACTCCAAACCTCAAAAGAGCCCTAGCGAAAATTCCCATAGAAAATACCGATAGCCTATCGGTTTATCGACACCTATGGGTGTATGGGCCTGTAGGTGTATGGGCCTATTGGTGTATGGGCCTATTGGTGTATGGGCCTATAGGTGTATGGGCCTATAGGTGTATGGGCCTATTGGTGTATTGGCATATAGGCCCCATCTGCATGAGCACGCAGGGTATGGTGGTCTCTTTATACATTTTATTATGCAAAAAAAGGTCTCGGGGTACACTTGCTCCTGTTATGAAGGCATCTGGAATCTGAACACTGTCACAAACTGAGTCTTGAATGTGCCAGAGCATAATGGCATACTTCTTGCTTGAAATCCTGAAATGAGCAGCAGAACAAACAAAAAGAGTTAATCGGCGGCATGGCAAAGGTGGAGGATGATGTCACCGCAGAAAGTGATTAAGGCTAGAGCCATTAGGTAGATGCTGGAAATTTCAGACCGAAGAAAATAAAATTAAGAGGCTGGATTTTCATTGTTTTCTGTCTTCATCATGAGCCTAACTGCCTTCAAAACTTATCAAGCGTCAACCTTCTGAAGAACCTTGAAATTAAATAATGTCAAATTGATATCAGCTTTATGTTTGTGGGATTCCTAACAACGCTTCATTTAGTTAGGTCAACATGTACATGCCTTGCACATGACGTCGTATGGCACCATATCAGCCGCCATTGCTCCGTACCATGTTCCTTTGCCCGTACATTCTGCAGCACACATTCGTACCATCGTATTTGTTCTTCACGCCAATCCTTGACGATAAGAACAAATTCGATGTTGCCAAATGTATGCTGCAGAAGGTGCGGGCACAGGAGCATGGCACGGAGCAATGGCGGCTTATATGACGTCAATGCAAGCTATGTATACATAGGTATGTAAACCCAGATCAATTTGGGAAGGTCAGGGGATTGAATGTTTGCCCTGTTTGCCTTAACAGTACCATCCAGTCCACTTCCAGAGCTTCAAAACTAGTCGCATGCTGTCACGCGTTTCAAAAGATGGCTATCCTTTTGAACCATTTTGACTGCAAAGGCATTGTGGCTCTGCATGAACCGAATACTATGCAAGTGTAACTTGTCAGATGAAATTAAGTATGATCAATGTAATCAATTTATTGTGGGACCACATCAGTCCACTGTTAGACCAGTAAAACATTTTCTAAAGGAGCGGATTGAAGGTAGCGTTAAGGAATTCAATAGGTGTGCTCTGTTGACATAAGCAACACTTTCCAAGCACAGTTCCAAACATAAGAACACGTACAGCAAGCACAACTAGTTAAAAAAAAATTAGCTTAACAAGCAAAAGTGTGCCGAGAAAATAGGGAGTTTTAGAATAATGGGCGCTACTTTATCTCGCGATACGGACGGCAAAAGCGTTTCTCTGCCGGGGACCCAAAACGCAAGCATCTTGCACTTCTAGCGCCACCAAGATGTTGCGATAGCTTTTATTTTGAAGTTAGAATGTTATATCTTTAAAATTAAACAAGCTTTTCGTCCGGAATAACATTTTTATAGTTGTTTTATACTCAATGCCGCAGCATGTTTCTGTCACTGCCAATCTGCTCTGTTGTACTTCCGAGGCCACGACGATCCACTACCCCGGCATGTTTACATTTCTGCCGCGATCGTAAGTACACACGCTTTGATAGCTTTGAGCTCTGAATCCAGCGGAATGTGACATTTTCAATACGCTTTGACTATACCAACCGCGGTCGCGGTCGCCAAGTGCGACTCACGCAGTCCCGAGCGGGCGGCGATGACGCGATCAACGGAGATGTCGTGGGCGCCGCCATTTGCGGTGCCCACGCTGTTATCGAGAAATAACGGGCCCCAAAGCCCAAGCCCCAATGCTCGTTTTGGGTCTGCGCATTCGCAGTAGCAACGATGTTATTTATTTGAGGTTGCGGACGTTATTCTATAGCTCCCTAATGTTCACAACTTCCACGAGTCTACAATGCAAACAAAGACCAAAAGAACCATGCTTACCAACTGTGTTGAGTTGCTCGCTGGACTGTCGCGTCCTGGGTCTTCCACGCTCTTCTCGAACATATTCAACATAAGAGGAATTTCACAGCTAGATAAACTGGAATAAATTAGCACATTTCCATGTCTAAAAGCATTTCCGTCCCGCGACAGAAACGCATCTGGCGCACAAGACAAAACCATGTCGGGGGAAAAAAAGTCTGCTGTCGCTAGCGATGGGGTTCTGCTACTAGTACGAGCTCGATAGGGATAGATAACTGTTGGTCAGAATTCATGTTGAGAGACAGCGCGACCGGGACGAGGACAAAAAGACGAAGAGAACACAAGACAGCGCTTGTCCTGTGTTCTCTTCGTCTTTTTGTCCTCGTCCCAGCCGTGCTGTTTTTCAACAATACGAGCTCCCTACAAAAACGAAACCGAAACTGACCGAATCGCGATAGAGGGGTGCCGTAAAAATGTTTTTACAAAGTTGGGAATAAAAGAGAGTGAATACAACTATTGCTATAAGCACAGGAAACAAATATGTAAATCATGACTAGTACCGACTTTCCATTTGTTTCGGGTGAATTGGAGTAGGAAGTAGATTTCTTGTTTCAACCCATCAAGATGTTTTCTTCATTTTTCGTGCAGATTACTTTTATTTACACTCTCCTTACAGTATTTTATTAGTAACTTATTTTAACGCACCAGGCTCCCAAGTTTTATTTAGAATATTGCCCTAAAATTTATGCAGAAAAGCAAGCATTCCAATCTGCAATTTTCCTGTAAATTGTGACTGTATGCGAGCCTCTTATTCTATCATCACTTTCGAGCTACAAAACTATATGAATTTTTATAACCCATTGATGTACAACGATGGTGTGTTATGTAACCTGGGCTTAAACTATTTCTGCCATTCTAAAATATTGAGAGAATAAAAGCATAACATTGTCGCATAATTAACTAATGTACTTTTATACATGCTGTTCTAGTGTGAACACATCCTTTGGACGTGGAATAGATATTTGCACCACACAGCCCAGGTTACATAACACATGCATCAAATGGGCCGGTGTATTTTTGACACTAACTATTCTGACAGACATATGTCTAATTGATTCCTATTGCTCAAATAGACATGCACAATTGGTTTAGACATTCCTATTGAATGATTCGAGGTTTCCACTAGTCAAGGAGGCATTCCTGTTTGGCCGACAAAACGTTTTGTTTAACTGATAAAAATTCATAATGGTCCGATAAAGTCCCTATGGGACCAGTCTAAGTTCTTATGGGACCAATAGGAATGCCTATTGGACCGATAGAAATTCCTATAGGCCCAATAGGCAATCCTATGGGACCGGTACATACTCCTATGGGACCGATACACACTCCTATGGGACCGATACACACTCCTATGGGACCGATACACACTCCTATGGGACCGATACACACTCCTATGGGACCGATACACACTCCTATGGGACCGATACACACTCCTATGGGACCGATACACATTCCTATGGGACCAATAGAACATTCCTATGGGACCGATACAGATTCCTATGGGACCGATAGAAATTCCTATCGGACCTATAGCAATCTCTATTGGTCCGATACAAATCTCTATCGGAATTTTTGCTAGGGCTAGGTACTTTCAGGTATTCCTGAAGTCCTACACGTCGGAATTTCCGTGCTTCGTGCCGCCCAAAAAGCGAGAGAAGTTTGGAATCTGTAGCACGTGCACGGTGGCCAGGCTGACATTAAGCTGCACATCGCTTCTCGTAAACCCCCCCCCCTTCCACCCGCGGCCGCGGGACTTTTACGAATTTGAAAGTCCACAGGTTGGCAGGTATGTAATGTAACACTTAAGCGCCTTAACAACAAAAAGAAACATTTGTTCCGTTCTGCAAAGCTTTCTTGTAGTGATGCACGTTGGGAAATTTATTACGCAGCTGAGGATGTTTATAATCTAGCCATCAAGGACGCTAAACTAACATTTTTTAATGTGACCTTACCCTCCATGTTACTTAACAGTCCTAAACAGTTTTGGCGTGTTATGAATGGAAACAAAACGAATGATATCTCGCTCACTAATAATGCTGTTGTTATTCCAAATGACCATTGTGCCTCCATTTTAAATGACATTTTTGTAAAAGCGTTCTGTGTCGATGATGATTGCTTCCACCCTGTGTACCCTAATTATAATTTTTTGCCTATGGATCCTCTTGTAATTGAGTATGACGGAATTGTAAAGTTGATTGATAACTTAAAAACATCTTCGTCTTTTGGAGTTGACAATGTCACCTCCACACTCCTGAAGAATACTAAAAATAATATCGCAATTTACCTTTTCAAAATTTTTGAGCAATCTCTTGCATCTGGTGTATTGCCTGGGGAGTGGAAAATAGGGAAGGTGATTCCACTTAATAAACAAGGCGATAAACAGAGTCCTCTTAACTATCGCCCCATTTCCTTAATCAGCACACCTTGTAAACTTTTAGAGCATATAATATTCACTCATTTGGTTAACTACTTGGACTCTAATTCCTTCTTTTCTCCATCCCAACATGGCTTTCGTAAATCCCTTTCATGTGAGACTCAACTACTGACCTTCACTAATGATGTGCTTTCCATACTTGACCGTAGATCCCAGATTGACTGTGTTTTTTTAGATTTCTGCAAAGCTTTCGACAAAGTTCCTCATAAACGTTTACTCTTTAAACTCAGTCAACTCAATCTCGATCCTAACGTGCTGTCTTGGATAACATGTTTTTTAACTAATCGTTCTCAGTTCGTTCATGCTAACAATGTAAATTCTTCTATGAAACCTGTTACTTCTGGTGTTCCACAAGGGTCTGTCTTGGGGCCCCTGTTGTTTCTAATTTATGTAAATGACTTACCACTGTGTGTATCATCATCTATTAGCCTTTTCGCTGATGATTGTGTAATTTATCGCGAAGTCACTAATACTACTGACATCACCCTTCTTCAAAATGACTTACAAGCTGTGGCTGATTGGTGTGATTTATGGCAAATGTCCCTTAATACTAACAAATGTAAAGTGATGAATATCTCCCGTCGAATCACTATACCTTCTATTTACTCAATATTTGAGATTCCTCTTGTAACTGTACCATGCTATAAGTACCTTGGGGTACACATCACTTCTAACATGTCTTGGAAAACTCATACTGACCACATTATCGCCAATGCTAACTCCATGCTTGGTTACCTAAAGAGAAACTTTAGGTTAGCCCCAGTGTCCCTAAAACTACTAATGTATAAAACCCTTGTCCGTTCCAAACTAGACTATGCCGCAGCAATCTGGGAGCCGGGTCTTTCAACTCTCGTGACTGATCTTGAAGCCCTACAGAATCGCGGTGCCCGTTTTATATTTACTAACTATCATCGCACATCTAGTGTCTCAACTATGAAAACTAATTTATCACTTCCTGCTCTTTCTTTACGCCGAAAAATATCTCGTTTGTGTCTTTTTTTATAAAATTTATCATTCCAATACTTTTCTAAAAAACAAACTAATGTTAAATCCTGTTTACATCTCGCCGCGCATAGATCATCAATTTAAAGTCGGAATTCCTCATTGCATTACATCAGCCTATTATAACTCTTTTATTCCCAAAACATCTTCAGAGTGGAATCGCCTTCCCGCACAATTAGTAGACATACCGTCCTCTGACTTGTTTAAAAGTGCAGTGACTGCCTACCTGTGTTAATATTTTTCTTTGTTTGTTTGCCTTGTTCTATAAATTTCTTAACTTGTTTACAAATTTTTTTAAACATTTTTAGTGCTTGGCTTTTAGTGTTTGTATTAGTGATGGACCGAATCTGCCGAACTTCAGATTCGGCAAAGTTCGGCAAATGCTGAACTTTTGAAGGAAAGTTCGGCAAAGATTCGGCAAAAATTCGGCAAATGTCTGCGCACGCGCGAGAACGCTACGGGGCCGTGGATTGCAAATGGATGCCATGCAGTCGTGCAGTGCACGGTGGTGCAGCGTAGTACAACCAACTCAAGCTCGTTGAGTGCAACCAGTGGTTACGGCGAGGTGTGGAGTGAGTAGGCAACACGGTAATTGTGTTTGTGAGCGAGTGTGGTTCTCTTCAATATTTTCTGCCTCGAGAATAGAAGATCGACCAGTAATTTACGCAGTCCACTGCGCAAGTAACAAATGATGCGGTACATTCTGGATGACCTGATTTTAATTTGACGTTTCCACTTGATATATATTGCTAGTATCCGGCGGCGCGCTCAGCTACATACCGCGACTACGGGTATAAGAACTATCGCGCGAAGTCCAACCGCCGACCGAGGCCCGCTCGCACGGATCAAGTTTCGTTCACGGAGACGGCTGTTACCGGGCGCCTCCTCAGACTCTCTCAACCTACGACGCAGCGTGCATCGCGCTGCGCCGTTCTGTTACGGTTTAAATAAAACCCTGAGTATGTGAAACCACTGATGCAACGAGGCATCTGAAACATTGGCCGACAATTACATTAAAGCACTCCTCGCAATTATAACAATTCTGTTTTTCGGCTCAGAAGTGGTGTGTGCCGCTGCGCTGCGCACTCTGCGCGAGTGTGTGGGCCGCCCTTAATTTGCGAGTCCAATGGCCATATTTTGTCCTTCCTGTGTTCTGTTTTGTGTTGTGTCTATTCATTAGCTCACGGAAAGTTGGTTGGCAGGCGCCCCAGCGTACGGGCTTGTAACCTTTCTGCCAGCCGCGCACGCTTCCTGTGTTGTACTATTTTGTGCAAATAAAGATTGATTGGTTGATTGATTGTTTTTTCAACCAGCGTTATTTTGCGATTTTCCTGTATCTGCATAAAACTAAACACACAACTATAATGCTCGATGTTGCGCATCCGACGTTTTTAACTCTCCCTATCTTCCTAAACGTTCGTGTTTGTCCTAACACCAGAAACTGGCATTTTAAAGGTTAAAAACGAGACGTTGCTAATATGGGACGCACACTTTCATGCAAAGCTGACGTCAAGTGACTCAAACAGAAAAACATGCATATTTACAATAAAAATAGTAACTTTTCTGGTGAAGGCTCAGCAACCGTTGCATTCGTTTTCGCGCACAGAACGGTGAGTCTCAGAGAAAGCAAGAACGCAGCGTTACTGCCCTCATTTTAACACTGTACACACACATGCAGGCTTGCGCTAATAACGCCTCGAAACCGAAACTCTCGTAGCGTGATTCGTGACTGCCACCCAACCTCGTTGTCACGCCACTACTGCTGGAAGTCACTCTAAAATTGCCAGTAAACACACAAAAACGACACCGATACAATTATCTTGTAGAATATCACCTTACTTAATAATAACTGTGTCAATATGCATTACATGTTGCATTTAAGTTAAGAAAAAAACAACATAAAACCTCTTTTAGCCAGAAAAAACTAAATTTCAACGTAAGTCTGGCAACAATGTATTTTTGCCGAATCTTTGCCGAATCTCAAGAAAAATTCGGCAAAAGTTCGGCTTTGCCGAATCCCAAGATTCGGCGCCGAACTTTCGATTCGGCAAAAGTTCGGCCCATCACTAGTTTGTATATTGTTTGTATTTCAATTTTGTCTTGTTGTAAATTTGAGTTTGAGAAAAACGTAAACTGATTGTGGTGCGGGGCACATAGTTCGCAATTATCGTTCCAAAACCAGCGAACTATGTTTTCTCCCCGCAAGCTTGTTGTTAGGGGGTGATGCGTCGGCTCCCCGGCCTGTCTGCTTCCCGGGGCATGTGCAGGCGTGCGTTTGCGGGACACGTGTTCCTTCTTCCCGTGGATCCCGACTCCGAAACCAGCTTCGCGATCCTTCCACGTCAATGAGTCAAACTTTTCCTTGTCATCTGTGGAATGTGACTGAGTATCGCAGTAGCAGCGCGACGGTGTGGTGCGACGAACGACGACTGCCGAGCACAAAGTCCGGGATCCCTGACGACGGTCCGCGCGTGTTCGAGAGATTCCTCCGCGGGTCGGCGGTCGGCCGCCTTGGTGACGCGCAGTGACGCCGGAATCCTTCGCTTGCTATTGGCTGGCGCGTAAAGAGATGCCCCTCCCGTTTTCCGGGGTCATCTCAGAAAGGGGGCGTGCCGGGGACTTTGATAGCATTTTTAATAAGGAAATCCGCCGCGCATGACCGTAATTTTATGATTTTTAGGATCCTTAGGGCCCGTAGATTGAGTTACAGCCATAAATAGACCATTGCAGAACGCTCCGGAGGGCCCCTTTAAGGTTTCAATTATCAATAATACCATTAAATTCAGCCTTTTAAAAAAAAAAAAATTACACCATCTTTTTCAGGGGAACCATGGGGTGATGCGGAGCATCGCGGATCATAATTAATTTATTCCCTTCTTGACTGATTTCTTTTGGCCGGCCGGATTTGGGCTGCGGCGGATGCGAGTGGCCGAGAAACGCTAGCAGACGACAGCCGCAGAGTTGCGGGGAAAGCCCACCCCACTGGAAAGCCCTGGCGTGGCGCTGCGACCTGCGAGCCCAAAACTATCCTCCTTTCACTCGTCCGGGGGAACGCGCGCAGCGCGCTACCGCTGCTTCACACTTGAAGAAGGGGAGACTAGAGGAGGAGAGTTGCGCATGCGCGCGCGGTGTGAGTAGAAGCGAACGCACGCGAAGTGCACGCAGCTGGTAGAGAGAGAGAGCGGAGAGAGTAACGCGCAGCTGTTGGAGAGAGGGAAGGAGGAGAGTTGCGCATGCGTGGTGTGAGTGCGGACGACGCCGACGTCGCGGGACATAGACCCGAATAAGAGATGCTCCGCATCTAAAAAAATTTAAAAGGGGTTCTGCATGTGCTCATTTTCATGCAATGCTAGCAAGAGGGAGCTCCTGTAATATGTATCAGTTATAGCATTTCTTCAGGCTTTAATGCTGGCTGATACTAAATCGTTTTGAGATTATCAGGCGAATACTACATTCGTATGTTTTTAAAATGCACTTGTTTTTCTGGAATAATTATGGGTTCATCTTATACACATTTCAAGCAGTTTGACCACAAGGACGTTATTTGGTAGTAGGTTTGCACTTGTGGGGCGAAACTCCCAACAAAATTGATTTCATGCTGTGCTGCTATTACTTAGTTTTGCGACCAATGACAGTGAAGTGTATTGGACCTAACCCTGTCTTCATGACAGTGATACAGGGGAAGTTTAAATCATTATCATAAAAACCTAACTTTTATATCTAGACAATTCAGGTCCTATCCGTTCAATATGACTTTCGACTGCATGGTTGCTGAATGTCATGCCTTGCAGTGTGGCCTAGTGGCAGGTGCTGGATGTTTTTGAGCTGTGGTCAGGCCGTTCGACCGCAAGATCCCCGAGAAGGTAGGCTCCTAACAGCAGGGTTCGGTTGGTGCCGTCACCTCCCCTTCTCCATCCGAGGGCACCGCATAGGCTTTCAGCAGCGCAGTGGCACTTTGGTCACCTTCGTCAGCTGCACAATAATACCACAATGCAAGGCTTCCTCACAATCTTCAATTAAAGGCAGCATTGAAGCTCACGCTACACATATGCTGTCATTTATTAGTAAACATTCCTTCGGTTCTTTCGATCATCCTACATTTCCTCAAATATGTTTTGAGATGTCAGCCATTTAATGCTTAGTGGGATGTACAGTTGCAGACAATATGAGCTGAAACAGTCATTTATGTTTCTTTGGCATACCTGCTAGTTTTTGGGAAATGTGTGGCCCGAACTAGGAATGAAATGCGAAGTTGAGGTTTTATACTCCTGACCATTTCACAGATTGAGCGATAAGGAAGCTTGTGAGGACCGCGCACACAAGAAAATTTTGGATCGGGTGTTTAGTTCATATTGTCTGCGGGGGTACATCAAGATCCTACAACACGTATGAGTGTCGATCATCTCATAAAGTTGCAAGCCATGTTACAGCAGCCTTGGCTCAAATGAATACAGAATGTATTTTTCGGCATTCAAACGCTTTTTTCTTTTAATGAACATAAAAATATTTTATGTGACATGTTTCCAACTAATTCCCCAGCAAAATCCATGCTAAGATCCTTTGCCTTATTTGATTTATGCACGGAGGCAGTGTTTTTCAGATAGCTCCTGCTCGCTTGTGTTGTGACTGCATCAGCCAGAGCAGTCGGTAGAATGAAGGAGCATAGGCTGGTACTCGATACATAGTGGTTATTTTGGGGAGTTAAGAAGGGCCAGTCATTGAGAAGTCGACTCCTCAGTGGCTGAAATGACTCCAATCAATAATGACGTGGCAAAAAAACAAAACGCGCTACACGAAGTATGGGTTTATGTGATCCAAACAAGTACTTTTTGAGTTCTGTCACTGGTGAAACCACTGACCATGCCTCTGAATTTTACCAACATAAAAAAAAAATTAGGATGTCTTGATCATATCTGTTAAACTCAGAGACACACAGAATGTGTAGCGAATGAACTGGGCACATGCTATATGTGTTTATGATGACACACATATCATAGTCTCACATGACGTCATAATGTCAAGCGACATCACAATTTCATCTGATGTCAGGTTGCAGAAGGGTTGAAAACGGCTTCTTGGCAAGTGTTCATTCTGGTTAAGAGTGCACAACCGACGAAGACTTTTAGGCTCTTTAATTCACGCCAGGGTGTCTCGTCTATAGGTCTATATTCTTTATATAACCGTTACCTGTCTCAGTCATGCGTAACACTTGAGCATAATGTGCCTTTTTTTCATAAACCCAGGCCTATTAACCCTCTATTGCATGAATTATTAAAACGCTTCCTTAAAAATTATTTTTCTTCAAAATATTAGAATTGGAGGTGATGTATATATTTGTGAAAAAATTCACGTTTATTGCACGTGTTTTTAACAAAAAACAGATGTGTGCCATATATGGCACACTATGCACATGAGAGGCCATTCTTGGTACGTAGCGTTAAATCAGCGTTCTCTACGCTGTGTGGAAAGACACGAAAGACACGAAACAGTTTGTCCCGTGAAAGTAGAAAGGAACGTCACTGCGCGTTTGTCAAACCAGCGCACGGAGGAGAGTTTAATGTCGTCTAAAAGGAAGAGCCTCTTCCTTTTTTCTTTAGCTCTTTTCGGACTTCAGCAGACAACTTCGCAGCCTGTTCGTCCGGAGTGTCTTTAGCGATAGTATTCCGGCTTTGGCCAGCGTTACTTGCAGCTTCGGGCTAGTAAAATAATTGTCAAGGTACACCGTGTGCTTGACCGCTTGACATGATGTGGGACCGGCCTAGTGAGGCGAAGAACGACGTTTCCGCTGGCTCAGCAGTCGGCTGCTTTGTCCATACCGATATTTGCTTGGCCACTGTAGAGTTCAGAGTTATAAAGGAAGACAGTGACGTTGACTCCATTGCACAGTTTTGCTTTCGAATGGCACCGGCACTGCATAGTGTTCCGAATTCGGCACATGGCCATTTTTATCCCAAAGCCGTGGTTCCATACAAAACACGGCAAACTAACAATGAATATATAATGTTGAAATGTCACACTAAATAGGTATAATTTTTTTAACTAAACTTTATGTATCCATATTGACCAAAAAAAAAGTAAAAACTGCAGTTTGTAAGACGTACTTTAGCGTCCACGCCCTAAGAAGAAAACCGTTCAGCCTTGCATATCTCTTCACAGGTGGCACCACCTGCTCTATGCCAAATATGGAACATTATGAAGATCGGGGCCTGCGCTTGATTTTGATGCTCAGACTTCTAATTTTTTTCTTAAATCTCAAAACATTTTATGTTCCAAATATGGAACATTATGCAATAGACGGTTAAGGCCCCTGTATGAGGAAGGTAGCGACACCCTTCTCCTCAGACGCACACACTTTATCTATTTTTTCACTTTCGCACTCGCGCGTCAATGGTAGCACCTCCTGGATCGCTTCAAGATAGAAGGCGGCATTCCTCAAAGGATGTTGCTACTTTTCCGTATAAAGGGGCTTTAATGCCTATAACATATTTTTTGTTAAAAGGACACTAACGAAAAATCTCTAACAAGCGAAGGAATAAGGAAGAGGGCAGAAAACATTCAACATCATGGCTGCACATGACTTACCAGAATGAAAAGTTGTATCGTGAAGCTGACCTATACTGTGGTTTCATCGTTCTTGAACTCCTCTCTATCGCTCAGCTCTTCACAGCACGGAAAAACAATAGGTGTTGAAACCTTATATTAACATTGCCAATATTTAAGGAATGATAATCATAAAATAATAACAACCTTCATAAAACATTAATGTCATTGTAGAGTAACACCATGTGCTAAAGGCACCTATCTCCTCTTCCTGTGTCCTTCTGCATCATCCAACTCTGAGTCCTCCCATTGTTGGCTGGCGGCATTACTTGTTGGCCTCTTACCCTTTAATGTTTTTGCTGCCAAAATGGAGTAGAATCAGCATACAGTGCAACTCACTTATAACGATACCACATATAATAATGCACCGCTTATAACGATCAGTTTCTAGAGATCCTAGACTGGAAATGATCAGTTTCTAGTCCAGATACAACGAGAATCGATTATAACGATTGAAATTTTGGGTTTTCTGATTATCGTTATTAGTGGGTCGCATTGTAGTTGGCAAAAATTAGTACAATAATTAGGATGTACAGTCGGCCCACAATAATTCAAACTCAAATATTTTATACTTTTTGTTAATTTATATTCAATTAAATTTCGAAAATTTGCTTGTCGCGCTATGTTTTTAATAAGCCGCTTCATTCAAACGGTGTTTCCGTGTAATTCATACTTTTTGTTGGCGCGGCCCCATTCAGCATGCTTCTTTCCGAGCACCCGGTGCACTGCGGAGAAGCAACACTTGCGGAGCTCGCTTTTGCGGGTGTTGCTTCTTGCAGTGACCCGGTGCTCAGTAAGAAGCTTGCCTAACGAGGCTAAAGCAGGGGAGACATGAGCAATGAAAATGGGTGCCGCGTGGCAGTTTTTGTAGCAACTTACGCAGACCTAGGTCTAAGCCATAGCAGCCGCGCAAGTTGCTAGGGGAGCTGCTGCTGTTCCTCCACGCAACTGCACGTCCGTTGCTTACGCACGTCACATGGTTCGCACATATAATTACAAAGGTTCAAAGGAGTTTATTGGCTTTACTTCCATACAGCCGAGAGCCTGAGGCAGCCAAAAGGCAGAAGCCTGTGCATCCAAGTGCTCGCTGCCTCCTCAGCTGTATGTTAACAACTATAGTCCGTTGCAACCCAAGAGCGAAAAGCGAGGGTAAGACAGGCCGGGGAGGAGGAAGCAAACAGAACGCTAAAGAGAGAAGGAGGTTTCCCCCTCTCTTTTCCAGCGTTCCGTCTGCTTCCTCCTCCCCGGCCCGTCTTACCCTCGCCCTTCGTTCTTAGGTTGCAACGGACTATAGAAAATGCATGTGAGTGAAACTTATATGTACAGGTGTATGTTAACAAGTAGAGAATGCATGAGAATGAAACTTATATTTTATTTATTTTTATTTATTTATGTACATACCTACATCGCCCAGGGGGCATTATTGTAGGGGGTTACATGAAAGAAAATACATGACAAACAAGTGAAACAACAAGAAGACCTAAAATAACATAGAAGTTCCAGATACCTATTGGAAACAAAAGTTTTGTAAAACTGAGAAGAACATGTTTTCAGGAGAATCGACAATTGAGCTGTCCAGACGATTCCACTCGGAAATAGTATGAGGGAAAAAAGAGTGGGCAAAAACATCCGTTCGGCAGTTAATTTCTCGAACTTTCATCTGGTGATCCGTTCTTCTTGATACGTAATTTGGTGCCTGCATATACATACTTTTATCGATTCCAGTTTGATCATTATAAATAGTGTAAAATAGCTTAAACCGTAAAAATTTTCTTCGTTGGCAAAGGAGACTCCAGTTAAGTAAGCTTTTTAAGTTAGTGATGCTCGAACGAAAATCATAGTTACTGGTTACAAAACGAGCTGCACGGTTCTGGATCCGTTCCACTTTATAAATTAAATTATGAAAATGAGGGTCCCATATTGCACATGCGTATTCCAAAATTGGTCGCACATTTGTTGTATAGAGTGCCTCCTTGAGGGAAACTGGCGCAGTTTTGAAATTGCGTTTAATAAAGTTTAGAACACCGCTTGCTTTATTAGTCACGTAGTCTATGTGCTTATTCCAGGTCAGATCAGATGAAAAGTATATACCTAAGTACTTGAAATTGTTAACGCGATCAAGAAAGTGATGACCCAGATGATAGCTCGATAAATGAGGCTTACGCTTTCTGGTAAAACTAATAAAACAACACTTTTTTTTGTTTAAACTCATTTTCCACTTCTCACACCACGCTAGGACAAGATCCAAGTCATACTGGAAGGCCGCAACGTCTGATGCATTTTGGACACTACGGTAAATGACACAGTCGTCTGCATAAAGCTTTATACTAGACGTTATTCCGTTTGTGATATCATTAATATACCGTATTTTCCGGTGTATAAGTCACTTTTTTTCAAACATTTTTCTTGGTGCGACTTATACAACAATAAGACTTATATAAGATTTCTTTTTTTTTCCAAGCTGCGACGCTATTATTTTTTATATACTCCGCGCGTCATCTTTTGTAGAGCACCATAACTACGTAGCCATAGGTGGTGTTTACCCCTCCAGGAGGCACTGCTGTCGCCACACTATTTTGACTCGGATTGCTTCCCGAAGCGGCTGCAGGATATTTTCTCGCGTCTTTCTCAGTTTCCGTTTGATGAGCAGTTTTTTCGTGCCATGCTCCAGCCGTGTTGCTACATGTAAAACGAAGGATTGTGGCCAGGGTGTCGAACCGGAACCGAACCGAACCGAAAACCGGAACAGAACCGTTATTTTTAGCCGAACCG
>JAZHYW010037651.1:0-28064 GCA_037355805.1 Ixodes ricinus
GGTGCCCCCAACAGCCCGAGAGCCTACAAGAGGGTGCACCAAAGTTCGTACATGCAAGAGCACAAAACATAAAATACATAATACAAAAACATGCCTAGAAAAAAAAAAGTTTACATGTTTGATAACAGCACTGATGCAAAAACATGCCTAGTTAAAGTTTAGATATGTAATAATAAAGCAAATGTGATCTCCGACACTGCAAACACTGATGTGTAAAAGGTTGTTTCCCCAGCTATATTGTTACAAAAGTACCAACAAAGGAAACATTCCATCAAAAAAGCCTGGTCAGTGCTCGCATGCTAAAATTTTTACGCTCAAAAATATCTGCCTTCGGCGTGTTTACTGCATTCCACAAGTTAAAAGCGTACTGAATACGTTCCAGGGGCCGCATGCTCTTTGGCTCAGAGCAGCCGAATACACGATGAGAGCGAAGCGCCCGTCTTGGCACGGCAATAAAAACAGAAGAGGTTAGTTCGGGACAGTCGATAAAACCGTGAAGACATTTGTGTAAAAACACAAAATCCCGTGTCTGCCTCCTTGTGGACAGGTAGTGAAGATGTAAAATATTTAATAAGCGCTCATGGCTGAAGTAAATCCGCCTGTTAAAATAACGATCATAGAGGACTCGAACGAACTTTTTCTGTACATTTTCCAGTTCCGTTGCGTTTGTCTTGTTTAAACAATTCCATATACTGCTAGCGAAGTCTAACTTAGATAAGATAAGCGACTGATAAAGGTATAGAAAGCAAGAATAAGTCTTAAAGTTGCGAGTCATTCTCGTGATTGCTCCCAAGGTGCGGTAGCATGCATTGGTTAAAAATGCCACGTGTTCAGAGAACTTCAGTTCACTATCTAAGAAGACGCCCAAATCTCGCACCACTAAAACGCGCTCAACCAAGCATTTTTCCAACGTATAATCAAAAGTGATACGGGAATGCTTTCTTGAAAAAGATATCAGTTTTGTTTTAATCGGGTTGAGTACTAGACTGTTTTGTTTGCACCAGCCTGCCAGTGCCACAATATCTTGTTGCAGCTTGTCGCAATCAGAAAAATCAGTAATAGCTCGGAAAAGCTTAACATCGTCGGCGAATTGTAAAATCTCTGAATGACTAATGCACGCGCTGATGTCGTTCACGAATATGTTGAAAAGCAAAGGTGATAAATTTGAACCCTGCGGGACGCCCGTTGTTGAACAGTACGCAGTTGACTTTACACCACCGTAAGTAACCAAGTTCCATCGATCCGATAGATAATTTTTAAACCAGTCGCAAAGTGGAAAAGAGAGACCATAGACTGCAAGTTTCTCTACCAGCAAGGAATGGTTTACCAGGTCAAACGCTTTTTTAAAATCAAAGTAGATGGCATCAACTTGTTGTTTCGACCCTAGCTTGGAACCCACAAAATCGGTGAATGCGGCCAAATTCGTTTCTACAGAGCGATTGGGCATAAAGCCATGTTGTTGTATGCTTATGCGCCGAGAAAAAAACTGCATAAGACGACAGTGCATGGCTTTTTCGAATACCTTAGCAAAAGAACACAGCAATGAGATCGGACGATAGTTACCGGCAGACAGAGGTGACCCACCTTTTAAAATTGGCACAACGAGTGAAAGTTTCCAAGAAGTTGGAAACACCCTGTCTTTCAAAGACCGATTAAAAATCAAGGTTAAAACCGGAGCCAAAATGTCGCCGCACCCTTTCAGTATAAAAGAAGGAATTCCGTCGGCTCCAGCCGATTTTTTTGGCGATAACGCCCGAATCGCTGCCAAAACGTCGTCATTGCTAAGCGAGGAAATTGATAAATACTCGTTTTCATGATCCCGCATTGTGCTCGTCTGAGACGTCCTATCTGCGGAATTAAAAACGGAGGAAAAGAAATCTGCAAAAATTTCACAGATATCGCTCGGATTGTTGACATGTTCCGACCCACAAGAAAGTGTTATAGCTTGTGTCGTTTTATTTTTGTTCGAGAAATTTCTTGTGTATTTCCAGAAGCTTTGCGGGTTTTTCTTTAGGCCCGATTCAACGTTTTTAGTGTGGTTTTCGTGGTCGCGACGATATAGGCGTTTCGTCACCCTGCGCTCCGATTTAAACTTCTCGTACCACAACGGATTATTTGTATTTTTGTATCGCCTATGATAGCGTAGTTTTTTCCTCATGGCGCATTTCAGTTCGTGTGAAAACCAGTGCGGATAGTGATTAGTGACGCCATATTTGGAAACCGGAATAAACATTTTCATTGCTGTTGTCACTATGTCTGTAAGTAATGATACTTGCGAGTCTACAGCTTTACATGCCGCTATAACTGACCAGTCTACATTTGCAAGATATTCGTAAAATCCGAAGTAATTTCCCTTTGAGTATGAAAAGAAGACGGTCGCGGACACGCTGGACCACGGTTGTAAGACATCGACCAATTTACTTCAAAAGGAACATGCCAGGTGTCTATCGGAACCAGTGGGACGCTAGCTTCTTGGAGTTTGCACTCATTGTCATTTGTAATAAACAGGTCTAGCAAATTGCCTTTGCAGTTCACAAAACTATTTTTCTGTAATAGTTCGAAATAGTTTACTAGTTGGGACAGATCGTTTGCTTTCCGGCGCACCTCCGCGTTACTTGAGTTTACGATACCTGTGTTCCAGTTCATATCAGGCAGGTTAAAATCTCCCGTAATATAAACACGGTACTTTGTGAAGTCTATCATGTTTAAAGCATGGTTGATACTTGAACTCAAAGTGGTATAGTCACATTGCGGAGGAAAATAATAATTTCCCAAGAGAATATTCGGGTGTCCGTTAATATTAATTTCGATCCACACGGACTCTTGGTAATTTTCTAAATCTGGTCTGCGAAAAGATTTCAAATCGCTTTGGATCGCTATCAGCACGCCTCCCCAAAAATTTGGTTGCAACTTTTGTAATCTCTGTCGCCACGGTAAACTACGTACTGGGATGGAAAATATTCGGCACTGGAAATATCCTCCCGCAGCCACGTCTCAGTAATACAGTATACGTCATACTCTGAAGCAAGGCAATTCTCCATGAATATCGCAGCCTTTCCACGTATGCTACGGACATTTTGGTAGTACAGTGATAAGTTGCGTGCACTATTCATCGCCATTGTCGGGTTGATTATTCATTTGACCAAAACGCATACTGTCCCTTAGTGGACCGTAGAAAGGTCGAAAAAGACAGCCCTCGGGCCACAACTCGGGGTCGCTGACGACGTCCAGCTTATCATCGTCTACCGCAATGTGGAAAGATGTATACGTGTCGAACTTACTTCGTAGCCTGGTGCACTCGAAACAGGTTGCCTTCATAGCTGAAACCAGGAGTTCACAAACACTTTCCGATGTTGTGTCCGGGTGAAGGCGAGTCACGAATAAAGACCTTCGGGGGCGAAGAGCGCTCGTAATGACCGATGACTTGCATTTGCCAGCTCTCATTGTGCTTTTCTTCCGTGTAACGACTGTGAAACCGTCGTCGGGTTCATCTCTCGTTTATTTATAAATAACACATAGTCCTGTGTTATTTATAAATGTTTACTGCATACTAAAGCAAGTGTGCAGAGCTAATTAAGTAGTGAACTGGAAACCATAGCAAGCACATTTTTAAAGGAAACAAAAATAATAGCAACACAGTAAAGAAAAGAAGCATATTAAAACGTATATATTAGAAAGTTAAATCGATATCAGAATAAAAAGTAGTACTGAGAGAAATAAGAAATTGTGAGTAGACGGACGAGCTTCTTCATGTTACACATTTTCCGAGAAACGTAGATGAATGACAAAAAGGAGGACAAAGTGAAAACGTCTCAAAATTAAATGCGAATGTGCAAGCGAGCTGGTCAAGAATAACGACCATTATCCCTGGAGAAGGGGGACAAGGGAGACAGAGGACAAACACAAATCTCCAAATACAGCTAGGTGACTACCTCGCGACCAGGCGGATTTTTTGTGGCACAACAGTCTCCTAGCTGTGTTTGAAGATTTGTTTGTCCTTTGTCCCCCTTGTTCCTCTTCTACAGGGATTATTTGCGTCATCAAAGACGTTCTGTGTTTGTCTCCTTTTTAGTCTGTCGTGTCCGGTTTTTCAAGAGATATGTGATGATAATTTTTATGTTTATAGTTCCTAAGACTGTGTTGTAAACCGGTTATCACTTTTTCTTGTAGTGTGTGGACTAGGCGTCGATTGAAACTTTTAGCCAGACAAATCGCCACCATTTAATTGATTGATTAATATATTATTCTGTTTCGTTCAATTTCCAGCATTTTATATCAAAAAGAGAAAACAATGTTTTTGCTTTTCCTGAATATATGACGAACGACGCTATATGCAATTTTGATTTCGACTCAACCACGAGGCGCAGTTAACAACAATTGAAAGGCATTCAGACTTACAGAATATTACTTCCGCTTCATAAGGCAAAGAGGTTCTTTGATATTCTCTGGCAAAATCGACCTCCTTTGATTGTTCGTAATTGCCTCTGCTGCACTAAACGGTCCGTCTAACGGCATTGAAGTGGCCGGGACATGTATAATCGTCTGCATTTGTCTGGAGTTATAAATCTCGAACCTACAGTTTAATTTAGGTTGAAATTTCACCTAAAGTTGGTCCTTCAAAGAGCTACACCCGTCCGCGTCTGCTTTGTGAAAGAGTTAAATACTTACGCTATTTTTGTTCGTCGAAGTTTTACCGCTTTATCAGTTCAAAGCATAATCGCTATTAAAGCATTAATCGGTTGTTTAATCGATCAATTGGCAAACCCTATGTATTAGTGTTTCATATTCAAAATAACTGATGGCGCTGATGTGAAACTAATTTTGAATGCTCTAAACGTGCCCAAGGATTTTTATAGTAGCCACGTTAATATGACGTTGTGTGACGATGGAGGCGAACTATTTTAAATGCGCAGCTCTTAGGTGCCCGTTTCCGGATTGAGCGACGTCGGCGTTGGCGTCGGCGTCGGCGTCGGTGTAGCCGCGAGCCCCCCTCCCCCCGAGGACCTCGGGCGGACCTCGGGTTCCTTCCGGAGGACCTCGGGTTCCTCCGGTGACCTCGGGGAGGGGAGGGTCACGTGACCCCCGAGCACCGCTCCCCGAGGCCGTGACGTCCCCCCCGAAACCCCCCCCCCCGAGGTCAGGTGACCCCCCAGTAGGAGGGAGGTGGAGGGGAAGGAGGAGGAGGAGGAGGAGACGAAGGTAGGAGGTTGAAGGATGAGAAGAGAAGGACGAGGAGGGCGAGGGGAGGAGGAGGGAGAAGGAGTAGCAGGCAGGATGACTAGGTGAGGAGGAGGGAGGAGGGGTATACCTGTTGTGTCTTAGTTTCGGTTTCTGTATTATGTCTGTCAACCTTGATTGTGTGTGTCGCTAGTGTTGTTGCCTATATAAACATGTGTTCGTATAATAAATGTGAGTTCAACTTCTCGTCACTTCGGCCTCGTCACTTCGGCCTCGGTCGCTACACTACATTGGCGACGAGGATTAGTAGTTCCCATGCGGCGTTACTTCGCCGGTAGCTTCGCGGCATGAGTTTTTCCGGGCTCGCTCCGCCGCCGCCGTTCCTCCCGGCGCCGGGCCGTCCAGCCGTTGCGTGGCCGCAATGGTTACGAATGTTCGAGACCTTTCTCCTGGCTTCTGGAGCGTCCGACTTCACACCCGAGCGTCGCAAGGCCCTGCTGCTGCACAGCCTCGGACTTGAAGGTCAGCGGATTTTCTTTTCGTTGCCGCCTTCTTCGGACGCTTCCTCAACCGTTCCGCCCGCCGCGCCGCCGCCGCCGCGAAAACTACCGAAGACAGCGGCAAGACTTCCACGGCACTGTCCGCGTACGACCAAGCCGTCGCTGTTTTAACACAGCACTTCGCATCCGCGAGCAATGTCGTCGTCGAACGCCACAGGTTCCGTCGTCGCGTCCAGCAACCAGGCGAGTCTGTCCTCGAGTACGTTGCCGCGCTACGAGAACTCGCGACGCGTTGCTCATTTGCCGCCCTCGAGGACTCTCTCCGCGACCAGTTTTTAGAAGGCATCGGTTCCCAGCATCTTCGAGAGCGCCTTCTTCTCGAAGGTTCAGCACTCTCATTTTCGCGTGCCGTGCTGTTAGCACAGCAGCTCGAACAAGCGGCTCAGGAAGTCCGAGAGTTCACTCCTAGCCAAGTTCAGCGAGTAACTTCAAACGACAATCAGCGTCGGCCTATGCCAACGCGGCCCCGCTCGTCTTTCCGTCGGCAGCCATCCCCGCCAGCGAGCAACCGCCCACCGCCGCGCCGTGACTCAGCTGTTTCACGCGCCTCCCGGACCGCCGGCCAAGGTCAACTGTCTCGTGACCACCGTCGTTCTGTCAGCCCTAAGCGCTCCCGCGGATCGCCTAATTCTCCGTCGTTCTGCTTCCGCTGCGGTTCCCGCCAGCATCGTGCTTCGTCATCGCGCTGCCCGGCGCAAGATCAGCGCTGCTTTCACTGCGGTAGGCGTGGCCATTTTCGCTCCGTCTGCAACAAGCGGCAACACTCGTCCGCGCTCGCCGTGGCTGAAGTTGACTGCCACTACTCATCCGACGATGACGAAGTTTTGAGTGTCCTTTCCGTCACTGGTCGTGCTCGCACCGGCATTTTTATCGACGTTTTTGTTGATGATAAGCCGTTAACATTCCTTCTCGACTCTGGTTCGTCGGTCTCGATTTTGGCGGACAGCCATTTCAAAAAGTACTTCGCTGCAGAATCGCTGCTTTCTGCTCCACGAGTGAAACTGTTTGACTATTCCAAGCAACCTATCCCAGTACGCGGTTGCTTTTCCGCTCAAGTTATGTTCAAAGGACGTGCTGCGCGCCTCCTGTTCTACGTTGTGTTGCAAGGCACATCTCTCCTCGGTATCGACGCCATCAAGGCTTTAGACCTTCACATCGAAGGCTCTACCCTTCGTTGCTTCGAGACAACATCGGTGCCAGCTGCAGGCGAAACCGACCAGCCCTCCGCAACGCAGACTGTTCCTGTACCCCCTCGGCTTCCGAAGACTCTTGCCAGCGAGTTCGGATCCCTCTTTGCTCCAGGACTTGGACTTGCCAAGGGTTATATTCACAAGGTCAAAGTCAGAACCACGGTACCACCGGTCGCATCGAAGCTCCGGCGTCTTCCGCTGTCCCTCCGCCCTCAAGTGTCTGCAGAGCTCTGTCGCCTGGAAAGCTTGGACGTGATAGAGCGCGTCAACGCCTCCGAGTGGGTGTCTCCCATTGTTGTCGTGAAAAAGAAGGATGGTGGTATTCGACTCTGCGTTGACCTTCGCAAGCCCAACAAAGCCGTCGTCACGGACAGTTTCCCTCTTCCACATGCAGAAGAGTTGCTGAACAGTTTAGCCGGCGCCACCCACTTCTCGAAGCTGGATCTCGAGTCGGCCTACCACCAGGTGCTACTTCATCCAGACAGCCGTGACCTCACTGCTTTCGTCACGCACGATGGACTTTTTCGTTTTAAGCGTATATGCTTTGGCCTGGCATCGGCTCCAGCCGCTTTCCAACAAATGATGTCACGGATCCTTCAGGGATGCCCCGGCGTTCTTTTCTACATCGACGACATCATAGTGTTCGGCAAAAGTGAGCAAGAGCACCTGGTCAACCTGACTACTGTTCTTCGCCGCATCAAGACTGCGGGCCTCAAGCTCAACGCCAAGTGTGTGTTCTGCGTCAAAGAACTCTCCTTTTTAGGACACAAGGTGACTGCAGAAGGCATCTCGCCACTGCCAGAAAAAGTGGATTCCATTCTGAACACACCTGCCCCAACTGACGCTGCTGAGTTACGCTCGTTCCTTGGCCTGGTTGAGTACTATGCCAAGTTCGTCCCCTGCCTTGCTGACGTGTTGGAGCCAATGCGAGTCCTGCTTCGCAAGAACCAGCCCTTCATCTGGAGCGACGCTGTCGACGCCAGTTTTCGCAAGATCAAGTTTGTGTTGGCCTCCAGCAAGGTGCTTCAGATGTTCGATGCCAGTCTTCCCGTGATCGTCTCCACGGATGCTTCCGACATCGGACTTGGCGCTGTTCTTCAGCAGCTGGATGGTCACAGGCTGCGCACAATCGCTTTTGCGTCCCGCACGCTTTCGCCAGCGGAGAGGAAGTACGCAGTAGGGGAACGTGAAGCACTCGCATGCGTCTGGGCTTGCGAGCATTGGCACACCTACCTCTGGGGTCGTCCTTTTACACTGCGTACGGACCACCAAGCCCTGGTTTCCCTTCTGTCGTCCCAAGGCTCTGGAAGACGCCCCCTTCGCATCGCAAGGTGGTCTGAGCGACTTCTTCGCTACAACTACACTGTAGAGTATCGCAAGGGCTCAGAGAACCAAGTGGCGGACGCCCTCTCCCGCCTTCCAGTCTCTGCACTTCAGGAAGACGTCTCGTTCGACGAAGAAGTCGTGGCCCTCGTTGCACCGCTCTGCTTGACCAAGGAGCAATTCGAGCAGTCGCTGTGCGAAGACGTTACCTTGGAGCAAGTCAAGGGTTACGTTACGTCATCCTGGCCTCCCCAGAAGTCTCTCTCGGATGAATTCAAGCCGTTCTTCACCGTTCGCGAAGAACTGTCCGTTGTCGACAACTTGCTTCTGCGTGGGGAACGACTCGTTGTTCCTCGGGCCCTCACTCCGCAGGTCATCGGCACAGCACACGAGGCCCACCCTGGGATAGTTCGGACCAAGGCGCGTCTCAGGGAACGCTTTTGGTGGCCAGGGATGGACAAGCAAGTAGAAGCAGCCATCCACAACTGCAGCATCTGCCAGTCTGCAGACAAGACGGCCAAGACTGCAGCCACTCCGTTGCAACCGGTTCCTCTGCCAGAGCGTCCATGGCAGAAAATCGCCATCGACATCGTCGGCCCTATGGAAAGGGCCCCACAGGACTGCAAGTACGCCATCACTTTAGTCGACTATTTCTCCAAGTGGCCTGAAGTGCAGTTCTGCAGAGAAGTTTCCACAAGCACGGTTACAAGTTTCCTGCATTCTGTCTTCGCTCGCGAGGGTTACCCGGACGAAGTTGTTTGCGACAACGGGCCCCAGTTTTCGTCGCAAGAATTCATCCAGTTCTTGAAGGACCGCGCCATTCGCCTCGCCCATTCTTCAGTCTACTACCCTCAAGCGAACGGGCTCGTAGAACGGTTCAACCGCGTCTTCAAGAATTTCGTCCAAGTTGCTATGCTAGAGCATCGACCACTTCGGCCAGCGGTGCTCGACTACCTAGGCGTGTACCGCTGCACGCCGCACGCTACGACGGGAGTTGCCCCGGCTCTGGCGCTCCATGGAAGGTTGCCCAGAACACGCCTGGACGTCGTAGGGCACCCGTCACCATCCTTCTTCAAGGATCCGGCTGGGGAGCTCCGCCGTCTGCGCCAGCGCGTGAAGCGCAAACAAGACAGTAGCCGAAGCTACACAGACTATCGCCGTGCTGCCCGCAAGACCAAGATCTCAGTTGGCGACTTCGTTCGAATAAAGAAACCTTCCGTTGCCTGGAAAGGGGATCTCTCGTTCAGCCGTCCCCGGAAAGTGGTGGGGCAGCGAGGTCCATCATCCTTCCGCCTAGATGACGGAAGAACGTGGAACGCTTCAAAGCTGTCCAAGGTTCCTGTGGATTCAAGCACGCCACCGCCAGGTGGAACCTGGGACCCGTCAGCGAGGAGCTATGGCTCCTCAGTCGCCCATTGGGCGCCTGAACTCCTTCCAGCTTCGACTGCTCCTCCGCCTGCTCCCGTCGAGTACCCGGTCTCTGACACCGAGACCCCCCTCCTGAGGACCCAGCTCCCGTCCACCCGGCGCCTGACCCCGAGCCTCCTTCTAGGGAGGATCCAGATGCCATCCGCCCAGACTCCGATTCCGAGCCTGCGCCATTGGTGGTTCCGACTGTCCCGGCAGCCGAGCAGCATGAGGTTCCTGCTCGACGTGTTCAGCCACCAAGAGAGAGGCGGGCTCCAGACCGCTACGGCGATCAAGCTTAAGAACTTTCGAAAATTAATGTTTCCCCATACCGAATTGACCTGAAATGTGTTCCGAAATATGTAAAATATTATTGTTTTTCACTTTAGTTGTTTTCATGTTGTACATAGCCAACTTACAACACTAACATACTAATTACTAACTACTGCTATTCTTTTAAGGAGGGGAATATGTTGTGTCTTAGTTTCGGTTTCTGTATTATGTCTGTCAACCTTGATTGTGTGTGTCGCTAGTGTTGTTGCCTATATAAACATGTGTTCGTATAATAAATGTGAGTTCAACTTCTCGTCACTTCGGCCTCGTCACTTCGGCCTCGGTCGCTACACTACAATACCCTCCCCTCAGTACCCTTCCATCCTCCTCCTCACGAGCTGCGCTCTAATTCGGCGTTACAGGGAGGTGTAAACCGCGTTCATTTTTTGTAACCCCTCTACTCTTGTGGACATATTCAAAGTTTTAGAGCGCAGCTCTTAGGCGCCCGTTTCCGGCTTGAGCGGCGTCGCCGTCGCCGTCTGCATAACCGTGGCGACGGTGTTCGGCACCGTGCCGAAAAGTCCGCGCGCATGAGTCACAGGGTCACGTGACCTCCCTCCGAGCGGCGTCGGCGTCGCCATCGCCGCTCGGAGGGAGGAGTAGCCGGCAGGATGAGGGGGTGAGGAGGAGGGAGGAGGGGTAGACCCTTTCCTCGGTACCCTTCCCTCCTTCTCCTCAAGAGCTGTGCTCTAATTCGGCTTACAGGGAGTTGTAAACGGCTTTATTTTTTTGTTGGTATTCATTTGCTACCTGCTGTCTACAAGTATTTTTTGTACGCCAGTAACAGTACGTACTTATAACGTTTGCTATAGTGATTGTTCCTTGACTTCCATTCTTGTTTCAAGTTTAGTGTACTGAATGTTTACTGTTTTATTTGTTTTCAAGAGAATGCTTCAGAATTAAGGATAAGAGGAATTGTCAGATTAAAATGTTTTTTGCATACTGCGGGTCTTTACCTTCACGGACAAATAAGTACCCTATTGAAAATAACAGTTCATCCCTGATGTTTTATGGGACCCCTTCAGCGCTTCAAACACCTCAGCTAGTAAAACCTTTTTCAAACCCCTTCAGCCCTTCAAGCCATTTCATCCCTTCATACCCTTTAGCCTTTCAGATGCCATCACCTCTTCAATCATTTAGGCCTCCAAGTTACTGTGAACCACAGAACAAAAATAAAGTTTAAAACCATTTTGGAAATTTCATTCAGACATTGAGCTTTACATGTATGTTGTGGCTCAAATATACGATAAACTAAAACGATTACACCAAATAGGGCAACCGTGTTATTTGTCGCAAAAGTAACTTTCGAACTACTCACAATACCGTTGGGGATATTCCTAGTAGTACGGTAGTTCCATTAATGAAACCAAGCAGGTACACCACACGCACACAGTCAGTGGCACGTTTAGCGAAAACTACGAACGCACAATCAACATCCGCCGCCTTTCAGAGATCCTGAGCACAGTCAAGTTGGCATCCCTGATGCCGTCGCGGCGGCGTCTCCAGCGTCTTTTGCGCTCGCTGGATGTTTCTAAGGCCAGTCGGACGAAGAGGCGCAAGAAACACGGCACTGAAAGACCGTTTTTTATAAGCACGCCCAGCTGCTTTAGATGATAGGTCCCACGCATAGAACGGGAAGACGACACTGCGCGTCTGCCCGTTGTACCGCATTTAGTTTTCGCTCGTTGACGTAGATAAACAGGGTGACGGACTTTTGAAAATAGTTGTTTTTCGACTGACTAAGATCAGGTTTTCTTCAAGCAAACAGCGAAAAACCACGCTTTCATTTTCCCCACTCATCCTCTTTATCTCTTCTGGGCAAGCGAGAGAGGGTTCGTGGGGACGTGCTCTTGGCCGTTCCTTGTCCAGCCCGGGAAACACATAAACAGAAAACACAGACACGTTGCAGCCGCCCGATACAAAACGGCGAAGGGGCTGCCCCAAGCTTATATCCTGAAGGGTGACGTGATCTCTCCCACAGACTCGTTAAAACAATTTCGATGGGTGCTGCGTTTCCAGGAAAGAATTGGGACATACCCCATAGGCCTCTAAAAGCTATGACGGGTCTCTTACACACTTTAGGAATTCTTCAAGGGTACCCCTACAAAAACTGGTCGACCCGTTTGCATCAAACGGTTGGCAAACTTCCTGACCCGTTTGGATCTAACGTGATTATGGCATACAGGTAGCCGTTGGATGGGGTACCCGTTTGAAACGGTACCCGTTTAATTCGGTACCCGTTTGATGCAGCACTCGTTTAATACGGTACCCTTTTGAAATTGTACTCGTTTGATACGGGCGTCCCTTTGACCTTGCACGTTTCCACAGATTTGAACGCCCCATTTGGATATTCAGGCAAATTCTTTGTTAGCCCTAAGTGGGTACAGTCTGGAGGGTTGGCTTTGTTAAAGTTATTTAAGACGTCCCGAACTTCATAAGTTTATTTAAAAGCAGATGGAAACCCGTAAAAAGTATACTTGCACAGGTGTTTGCAAAATAGGAAAAAAGAAACAGGCACAAAAGATTGTTTTCACATCTACTAGAATTTTATTACATACAGCATATTCCGTAGATAACTGCAAAACGTACAGGTGATTTGTTAAATGTGAAGGGGTACTATTAAGCTTTTATACAACTGAGAGGTTTGCAAAGCAATAGAGAAACGGGGTAATTCTAGGCTATTCTCTCTATTCCGGCACCTGGGAGAATAATTTCCACGAAATACTACCGGCAGACGCCTCTCATTGGCGGTGGCAATCAGTTCATCAAACGACGTCACATCGACATGTAGTTTCATTGGCACGCTATGTTTCATCGACATATTGTTTTATAGACAGCTATGATAACCTTTTTTGTAATAAGTCACCCCTGATTGTCGCCGTGAATAGCCTGTACGGGTGGGCCATGTATGTTAACATTTTGTAATGAGCGGTGGCAGACCGTCGCCTCAAAGCTGCGTGAACGTGTCGGCTGTCCAGTGATACACGCGTAACGAAATGTCACTACAGTGTCCAATTTGCGTAACTAGTGTCTATTATATGTTACTGTCGACGAAAGGTATGTCGATGAAACATGTTTCCACAAGATTTCGTAAGAAAAAGAAATTCATTCTTCTACCGGCAGTATTGTCACGAGATTTCAAATAGCTAATAGCTAATGACTAGCTAATAGCTAATGACTGCCGGTAGAACTGAGGGGAAATTATTTTCAGCGCTGCCAGGAAAATAAACACTGCCCAGTTCTAGAGGTAATCTGGAAGAGTACCAGTAGAAGAACGGTCAATTTTTTGACAAGCAGTGGGTTGAAGAAAATACCATAAAAGAAGTGACTTCAATGGTGTAATCCGAGGTATATGTCGCCATGAGCACTGCAGAACAACCACGCAAAGAAGAAAAACGAGAAGGATGGGCTCTGTAAAGAATAAACAAAATGTGGCACAAGCTGTAATTTGCCTAACCTAACCACGTGACAAGAATGTATGTGGCTTCTTTGAAGAAATAACTTGTTGCCGATATACACGTAGTACTTTTCTAACACTGATAGATTTCGTGCACTTCAATACGTTGCGGCGGATGATATGCGATTTACCACCGAAATCTACGAAGCCCCACAGGCCCGAGCACACAAGATATTAGGTCAGCAAGCAGACATTCGGAGATTGGGAACCGGTGCTGCGTTACCCGCCAATCTTGTACCACGTTATCACGCTTCCGCCTTTATCAGCGCGGAGAGCAGAGTGAAATGGTAAAAAGGAGAAGGTTGACTGGTCCGACGAGTGCGCACCTTCTACCACATTTTCAGCTTAGAGAAAGAGAAGAAGAGAGAGAGGAGTATGAAAGCAGGCGCTCCTTCAAGGTCGGCTTGGGGGTGCGTTGACAATGGCTAATCTTCGAAGGGCCTCTCAACAATGAACACAGCGAGGTGACTTGTCACTGGTATCCTTTCGTGAGTTCGTCCTCAAGTTGATAGTGAAATGGATGCTATGTGAGTGACCTACAAAAACAGTGGCCTTCGGGCAGGCGCCGTGCTCTGCCTTATCATCCGCTCGGAGACTAGTCACGTGACCGTAACCGGAAACACGATTGGCCTAAAATACGCAAATAGGTGGGCTTTCAGAAGAAAATTGGGATTAACCTGAGTTCCATAAAACCCATACGGGTTTTGAAAATTTTGAGCTATTGCCGCGCACGCAGCTGGCCTAGATGGCTGGGCTCCCGTGTACTAACGGTTACCGTGCTTGCCTTCCACACGAAAAACCAAGATTTGATGCCTGGCCGCTGATACACCTTTTTGTTGTTTCTGTAATGTCACATTCTGGTAAATTTGAGGACCCTGTTGCTTATTTGAGGTTAGAATGTTCTACGCCGTTTGTTCCAGAAGCCCACGCGTCTACATGAGAGGCTTCCGCGTGGCAAGCCTGAAGCCTCGTTTACATGAAAGCGACCTCAGCGCATCGACTCCACTTATTCTTCTAACGAAGCCGACGCGGCAACGTTTACATGAATGCGCGCTAAGCCCTACATGAAGGTGGCGCCAAGCCGTGTCAAAGCTCGAAGTTATGCAGTTCCGGCACCAGCCGCACCACGTTTTCCGGTGCGTCGCACGTGGAGACCTTTCGACGCGTTCAGTGAACGTAAACATTGTGCCCGCTGTCTTCGGTGCTGTGGAGGAAGTTACGAGACGGAAGAAACATTGAAGCCCAATAGTTTAGGGCTCCAGGCCGGGCCGCCGGGTCACTCTGGAAAAGAGGCGACGTGTGTGCGCACGCTTTGAGGAAGCCTCCACGCTTCGCTGCGCCAGACCTCGCCGATCGCGACCGGACCAACCGGACCCCGAGTCCAAAAGGCTCCTACGCAGCCAGGAACGGCACCGGGGCAGGAGCTGCTCGTTCTGCACTACTGAACTACTATGCAGTGCTCTACAATGCTCGGAGCTCTCGGTGTCGTTCGTGCTTGCGCCGAAGCCTTTGGGACCTTTTCGGACGCGCAAGTCGTCCTTCGCAAGGCTTGGACGGGGCCTCACTGAGCAGCTCCGCTATATTACGCTTACTTATGATGGCAACAAAAGCTCGCTTATGTTCTCGGGAACAAATTGCGGGCGACCATACGGGACCGCTCTCCGCGCCGCCGACGAGGTTGGCCGCCGCCATGTTCTGAGCTGTGCACTCGCTCCCGCAGCGAGCGCCTTCCCATAATCCTCCCCGTTCCAAAATGCGAGGCGACCTCCGTTTACATGGGCTGAATGAATGCGCCATCGCCATTTCGATCCACCTCTCTCTAGCGACTTGAATGCCAGGCGCTTTGTTTGCGCATTATGTCGTTTACATGACCGCATTGAATGCGACAACTGGATTCGATGCGACTACGTCGCATTCATGTAAACGTGGCTTAAGTTAGTCTTGGTCCAGCGTTTGATCGTGCTGTTTCACCGACATCGACGCCTGCGACGCTAAACTTCTTCTATTTTGTTTTGAGCACAAGTTCGCCCCATTAAACGTTTAGTTCCTCAGTTACTTGCCGCCTCATCATTTGTCATTCGTGACAATATCGGGGCTCATTTAAAAATGAAGGCCTGCCCATAATGCCTTTGATATTCTTCGCATGGATGCAACTGGTTAAGAAAGTGCAGTTTTTTCATGTCACTCAGAATCTAGAATCCTGTATCCAGAAAATAATCACTAGGCTAATAACGAGACTATCTTTAATTTTGGCGAGCCTCCATGGTATGCATACTTTACAGTAAGATTCGTGCTTTGATAATCCAGTTTGAATGTTACCGTGATAAAATTCACATCGTTTTTTTCGCTGGGAACTTATTATTGACATTTTTACTCACCCATCTATGATGGTCCAACTGCCCCAAAGAGATATTTTAGCATTAAATTTTGTTTATTTTTAATGCAGCTCAAGATTCAATCTCCAGCAAAGGAGCGACGAAGGCGGTTTCCGAGGCTGTCAACCTGCAGCGCCGAAGCGTGACGGGGCAGCCCTGCAGGCGGCTGAAGCAAGCAGCTCCAAAGCGGGCACTGACCCCTGACAAGCTGGCAGCCGTGGGCAGTAAGTTGTTTCTCTTTGCTCCCAACACGTCAAACTCTGCCATTTATTCGCAGCAATCAATATGACTTCATGTTGACCACTTTGAGTGCTTGGTCTTTTTATTCAGTAAATACAAAATGAAGTATATGCATAAGGGTTGCTTGCATGTGAAGAAAGGCACCATTTCTTATGATAATGACAGGCCTGACGGAAGAATGTCCCAATCACGGACATCTGCACAGAGTGTTACAATACTTGACACCTACAAGGAATCGCTCTGCTTGTTAAAGGGTAAACTGATGTTTGTACATATTCAACAATCTTTAGAAACTCAGTTAAATAATTTTCATTTGTTTCCAACATCGTCATGCTTGTTGTCAGCATGCAGAAATTTAGTTAGTCTTTTTTGACATCCATTTACTGAAGATCGCTTTGATGTCGTCACAGACGTAGCTTTGTTCACAGATGCACTTATCAATATTCTCCACCGAGCCACAATAGGCCGTGGTTGCAGAGGAATATCGGGTACTATTACGGTGAATATGAGCTGAAACGCCATGACACCTTGTGCTCGGGACTATTAGTGCTGTTTGTCGTATCACTGGGAAAACACTTGTGCACGCTGGGGCCAAGACACATTTACTCCTGTGCTCGTTACGCCGTTCCAATCCTCGTCACGATGGGTGCACCATGCAACCCAATGTCTATAGACACTTGTGAAAGACACATTTTTAGATAATTTGCCTCTCCATTTTTGACAGTGAAAGAACACATTAAATTGTTATTTACCAACTTGCTTTTTACTTGAGTGAATTTTAATTTCTTCTTCAAACAGCTGCACGGTTAGGCCTTTCTGGAGCATTCACCAACACGCCCTCAGAACCGGCATTTCTGCCCCTGCATTGTAAATAAGAAATTTAGCGGGGAATGCTTTAACAGGCATCACACAGCAGTGACGCACGGCCTGCCGGTATAGTGTTCATCCCATATGACAACAGGTAGGTGTGGGGAGCGAGAGAAACCCGTAGCCCTGTGTTTTACGGGGCGATTCTTGGTTCTCTTGAATGGCAAGAGTTATGCATGAAACCATTTGCAAAATTTAATCAAAAACAAGCTCTGCGGTACTTTTGTGCAGAGCCTCGATTTGTGCAACAATCAGTTTGCGATAAATGGCTCACACTCAGATCTTGGTTCATATTTAAGGAGAATGACAAGTGTGACCTTGTCACCTTCACACTCAATACCGCACCTGCCGTCTCGCTACCATTACAGCCGCAAGCGCACTGTGGCACGAGCACACGAGGGAGATTTGTCTCTGCGTCAGTTGGTGCCAGTTTTTACGGAGCAATGCGCCAGGCGGCGCTGATAGCGCCACACGTGCCGTTTCAGCTCATACCGGCCGCGATAATACCTGATGTCAAGAAGCAGCAGTTCTTAAAGAAGCATGGTAAACTAACGTTTAATGCCTTCCCTGGTCAAAATGCCCACAGAGCACCCACAGAAAATTTGTGTGGGTTCCTAGAGGTCTCTATGGGGCACCCATGGGTTTGTACGGGTGTCCAAAAATCTCTGTGGGGTCAGGCCTGTGGGCCTATGGGGCATGTGGGTTACTGTATGGGGTCGTTTGGGTAACCCACACAGTCTGTGGGGGCTCCTTTGAGTAACCCACACAGCCTGTAGGGGTTCTTTAGGTAACCCGCATAGTCTGTGGGGATAGAACCCTGGCTTTTATGGGACATTTAGGAAATTCTGTGGGTTGCTGTAGGTACCCCGCAGCCTGTGGGGGTAGAGCCTAGGATCCTATAGGACAAGTACGACATTGTGCGGGCTGCTGTAGGGATGCCACACGCTAGGGGAGCGCTCTGTGTTGCTACACGGGACATGTGTGAGGCCTATGGGAAGCCTGTGGATGTACCCCTCAATATATATTCTACAGAAGTCATGCAAAATATAACTTTTTTGTAAGTTTTTTTTTAATTACATCGCTTACCCCAGTGCGCAGAACACTACGCCGACGATGTCGACCACGCGGGTTTTTCTTCGAAATGGGGCTTCTAATGCTCACGCATTAATACGTTATGTCGACATTGTTCCGAAGTTGTCAGTTTTGTGTTTTCTGCTCTGACCTTATCAGTCTTGCGTGTTCTGTATCCTAGCGAAAAAGCGTATTGCCAAAATGCAGAGCAATAAATGTATATGTTGATAGGCAACAGACAAATTAGTTGCCGGACATGACTTATGTGGACTCTTATTAGGTTTATTTTACAGATATCCAATGAACCGCAAACAAAACAAGAGAAAAAGCTAGTGCACTGAGGAGTATACATGAACAAATGCAATCATCTTGCAGCAGAATAGTGATTAAGTCTAAAAGAAGGGCATGTTTTAAAATGACAAAATATGGAGACAGAGTGAAAAACAAAAAGGAAGCAGTTTTTCTTGAGTAAAATGCATGTACCCAGGTAGCACACCGTGTCGGCCGGTATCGGGACTACGCCGGCCGGTCCTGTAACAGGATGGCAGCGCCCGGCCATGGGTGCCGGTGAGCTACCGGCCCCGGCCGGCGTCGGCGTTTCGTCTTACTCACTTGCCAGTTCAGCAGAGGTTACAGTGACTGCCGGAATCGTGCTTTTGCTGTCTTTGCTGACCAGTATTTCTATGAAAGTTCAGTAACTGGCCGGCATTGGTATTTTGCTGTCTTTGATGGCCAGTATTTACGTGAAAGTTGTGGGCACCCTGCCAGCTCCACAGCCCAGTAGCCCGACTCCGAGGCAAAGGTGCCGAACTTTTCCCGCGTGACGGCGACGTCACGCCGGCCACGCGCACATCGAGGGCGCCGCCTTGATAAGGAAGATCAGAGGCGGCGCGCAGAGAGTCGCTGCCTGGACTCCGGCAACGCAAGTAGCAATGTAAATTGTCTTGTACATGTCCAATTAAATGTAGTTTCTTGTTGCTGAAACCGTTGGCTCCGTGTTATTCCTCCGGGTCGGGTATGCAGCAAGGCAAACCGACCACAATGGCGCCCAACCGTGGAATGCTACCCACTCGCATGAATTTCACGGGGCTTGGTTTCTTCTTTCGGTAAGCCTTTTTTCATATTCCCCGTGTTTCCTATCGTTGTTTCGTGCTTCCGTCACGTCCGCGTTTGTTGTTTTGGCGGGTTTATGACTGTTTGTTTTGTGACCGCGGCAATAGTTTTGCGCGCTTGTTTTGGGTTTTGGAGGGCGTTTTTTTGTGCTTGAAGGAAGCCGCGATGGCCGCAGCGGCACAAATGGACCTGCTCACGAAGGTCACGGAGATGTGCGACTCCGTGATGCAACGCCTGGCCTACGCGCCTGGCAAGCAGGAAACCACACCGCGAGAGCCCCGACCACACTTGACGGTTCCAGTCTACATGGGGTACGACGACGTCAAGTCTGTGGCAGACTTCCTGGGAGAACTGCAGACGTACCACCTTGCCTGCGGTGCCTCGGAAGCCTTCATCGCGGAGCGGATTGTCCCGTTGGCGTTGCAAGCCAGCGCCAGGTGCTGGTTGGGGTCCCAGGCCCCTTCACCAGCCCTGCGGACTTCCAGACAAGGCTTCGCGAAGTGTTCCTGCCGGCAGGCTATACAACGCAGATTCTCCGAGAGCTCGAGGCAAGGACGCAGCACCCAGATGAAAGTCTGGTCCAGTATGTTCGGGTCGTGCAAGAGCTCTTCAAGAGGGCGGACCCGAAGTCACCGGAATCGGACAGAGTAGCTCGGGTCAGAAGACAGTGTCACCCAAGGTACCACGTCTACCTGATCAACCGCACCTTTGAGACCCTTGAAGAGCTAGCCCGGGGCGCCCGCCTCGTCGCGGAAGCTCTTCATGCCGAGCGGAACCACGTGCCGCCGCCACCAGCCAAGTACGCGCTCGAACCGGCATGCGCATGGCGGGGCCCCGAGGCCTCCACGCAAGTGGACTGTCGGAACGAGACCTCCCTTCCCCACCACGTCATCCAGGAGAGTTGGCGTGGCATGCATGGTGAGCTCCCGTGCGGGATAAGCGGATGTTCGCCTAACTCTCCCCGAGAGGTCCCCGGAGGTCACAGCGGGGCCCGTGAGGGTTTCGGGCGGGGGTCGCCACGACAGGTGGGAGGTCGTGTGCCGTGCCCTATCGTAAGCTGGGGCCCAATGGAGATCACCACCCAAGCGATCCATCTTCATCAGTCTGCTCCTGTAAGTGCTGGCGCAAGCTGGCACGGTGCGGTCCGCAAACCCGCAGCCCAGCAGCATTGACCCCCGCCGCAACGGAACAAGCCCTCCACAACACATCCAGTCGCAAGACTGGTGGAGGCCCTCCTTAGTGGTTCCTTATCCGACCACTGGAGGCGGTCCGACGGGCACCTCGGTGCGGGTGGCCTCAGCAGGCAACTGTCGTCGGACTGCTGCTACCACTGCGAGCAGCCCGGCCATCACCGAAATCAGTGTCCAAGACTTCTGGACACTACAAACGAGAGGTGGCACGAGACGGCGGCAAAGGGCCGGAACCAGAACAACCAGGGAAACTACTACGGCCGGCGACGCTGAAACCAGACAGCCACTCGCCGACCGCCGTTACAGTCCATGGGAGCAGTGAGGCCACGGCACAGATTCCATCGGTATGTCGAATCCAGCCCGAGCCTAACATCATTGAACCGCGCATGACGGTTTCACTGCTCGATTTTCCCATTGCTGCGCTTTTGGATACTGGAGCCGCTATCTCGAATATATGGGATTTCGTTTTTGAACTCTGCAAAGCAAAAAAGATAAGCCTCCGGGAGTGCGAAACCCGTTTGCAGCTAGCTTCTGGTACAGCGATAACAGCTGCAGGTTCGGTTTAATGGAAAAAGCGGCGTCAGCGATTTCTTTATATGCCGGGACTCGTGGTGCCTATGATCTTGGGCCGAGATTTCATTACAGGCAAAGCATGACGCTCGACTTTTCTGGTGGCGGATACCGGCTGGGACAACAACCGGAGCTGACTCCGTTTACCAGACGAGAGGACTGCATCCGTAACCTGCCCACGGCAGCCCACGTCACTGATGTGCCGGACGTCTTGCCTGCCGGCGTTCGAGAATCGTTGCGAAAGTGCCCCGCAACCAGCCAGCAGAAGCAGGAACTGCTAGCCGTCCTACAGTCTTTCTCACCGATGTTCACGGAAACACCTGAAAAGACTGACATCCTGCTGCACCAGATTGAAACCGGTGACGCGCCGCCACGGAGGTGCAACCCTCGACCGATCAGCGTCCACAAAAGGGCACTCCTTGATGCGGCGCTCGAGGAGATGATCGACACCGGTTCGGTACGTGAGTCGAAGAGCCCCTGGGCGTTCCCCGTGGTTCTCGCTCCGAAAAAGACGGAACCACCAGACTCTGTGTGGATTACAGGCGGCTTAACGATGCGTCCGTACGAGACAGCTACCCTTTCCCCAGCATTTCCTCCGTGATATACGCGCTCGGTGACTCGACCGTGTTTACAACTCTGGATTGCAGTCGCGGGTTTCTTCAGATCGAGATACACCCATCAGACGTTCCAAAAACGGCTTTCATCTGCCACAGAGGGTTGTTCGAGTTCACCCGACTGCCGTTTGGCTTGTCTAACTCTCCAGCCAGTTTTCAACGCCTGATGGACGTTGTACTCGAGAACTCGAAGTACGAATTTGCCATGGCATACATGGATGACGTGGTTGTTTTCTCGAGAACTATGGAGGAGCATGTCGAACGCCTTCGCATCGTGCTTGAGCGAATGCGTAATGCTGGGCTCACGATTCATCCCGGAAAGGTTCAGTTGGCCGAGCCCAAGATTGACCTCCTTGGATTCGTTGTGGATAACGGCACGCTCCGCCCCAACAAAGATAAGTTGCGCGTGCTAACGGAATACCCAAGCCCACATGACGTAAAAAGCCTACAAAGATACATCGGAATGATTGCGTTCTACCGGGATTTCATTCCGCGCTGTTCCGAGATATACCAACCGCTCAATCACCTACTAAAAAAAGGCGTCAAGTGGTGTTGGGCCGAACAACAACAATGCACATTCGCAGCCCTTTCCAAAGCCGTGACTGACAACGCTTGTTTACAGCTCCGAGACTTCAACAATATGTTCGTTCTGCAGACAGATGCAAGCGACTGTGGCCTGGGTGCTGTATTGCTGCAGGAGTATGGTGGTGTGCTTCGGCCAGTTGCTTTCACGAGCCACACGCTAACTCCAGCCGAGCTCAACTACAGTGTCGCAGAACGTGAATGTCTCGCCATTATTCATGCTTTGAAGCGCTTCGATATGTACCTAGATGGCGCAACGTTCCATATTCAATCTGATCACTTAGCGCTATCATGGCTAAGGGGACTTAAGAATCCAGCTGGACGTCCTGCACGTTGGGCGCTTACGCTACAACAGTACGACTACTCCATCGTGTACCGCCCGGGGTCAACCAACAAAGTTGCTGATGCGCTTTCTCGTGCTCCACTTCCTGAGGAACACTCGAAGGATACCCATGGCTTGGTGACCGTCACGGTCACGGCACGAGGATCCCTATATTCATGGTGGGGTACATTGGTGAGCCGCGAGGACCTTCGCAAGGCGCAACTAAATGACGGACTCAGCCAACGCGTGTCCGCTTGGCTGGCAGCAAGAAGTCCAGTCGACCGCCCAAGTGTCGAAGAGTTCGACTCTTGCTTGATGAGCGACGACGGCCTCCTGCTGCGCTACATCCCCCAGGCCGACGACGATCCGGATGGCTCGGCGTTCCGGACCGTGATACCCCGTAAGCTGCGTAAGCTTTTCATCCGATACGTGCATGGCTCTGCCTTGGCAGGACACAGCAGTGGGAGCAAGACTTACGAAAAGTTATCCCAAATTGCTACCTGGCCAGGTATGAGGCAGGATGTGCTCCGATACGTTCGTAGCTGCTCGGTGTGCCAGAAGGCAAAACCACGCGGTGGTCAGCCACCCGGTCTCATGCAACCAATCGTGAGCCAGAGCCCTTGGCAGATTTGTTGCTGTGACGTCATGCGCCCCTTCCACGTAGTACCCGCGGCAATCAGTACTTGTTCGCGATAACCGACCACTTCACGAATTGGGTTGAGTTGTTTCCTTTGCGGAAGCTAGATTCGCAAAAAGTCTGGGAGTGTCTACTTGAAACATTCGCTAGGTTTGGCTTTCCTGCACAGCTTGTAAGTGATAATGTCTCCTATCTAACGAGTAAGGTGTTCGTGGACGCTTGCGCGGTGCTGGGAATTAAGCTCAAAAGAACTTCCCCGTACCACCCACAAGCAAACATCACGGAAAGGGTAAATCGGAACCTTAAGATGATGTTAGTGGCCTACACAGAGCGCCACAAGGACTGGGACGCGAAACTGCCCGAGCTGGCATTCGCAACCCGTACGACCACTAAACGGTCAACGGGTCTCACTCCTCCCCAATTTAATTTCGGCAAGGAGCTCGCCTTCCCGCTTTTTAACAGTCTCGTTTCTACAGAGTCTGGAGAAAGGCTTCGCCCCTACGTGAAATTCGCAGAGGACCTGCGAAAGCGCTTCTCCGGTAACCTTCGAGAGGCCCGAGAGAATCTCGACGTCGCCCGAGTACAGCAGGCAGAACAGTACAACCATTGGCGACGTGACTTGCAGTTCGAGGTGGGAGATTTCGTGCTCCGGTGTACCCACCCACTGAGTGACGCCGCTCGAGGCTTCGCAGCCTCCCTCGCCAACAGGTGGAAAGGTCCGTTTCGCGTGCGTGAAAAGTGCTCACCACTCACGTACAAGCTAGTTCACTGTGAGTCTAGTGAGGAAACCGGACCTGTTCATGTCACCGACCTTAAACGATTTTTTCAAGCAGAAGACGAAGATTCTTCGCAGGACCGGAACGACACTGACGGCAGTCGCGTTCCGGAAACCCCCTTGTCTCCACCAAGGCGGCGGTATAGCCTGCGACGTCGGTAACACGAAAGAGAAAGGAACCATTTTTTTTTCTCTTCGGCTTCGCGTCTCTCGCATTTTGGGGGTAGTTTTTTACTTCCACGGATCTGCTCCCTTTTCAAGAGAGGGGGAGAAGATTGTGTACCCACCTCTAGATCTGTTATTTCGAACTTTCTGGAAGGGGTGCGAAGATAACGCCAGGCTCAACCCTCAACTGAGCCCCATGTCGTCTGCTTCCTTGTTTTTCTATGGAGCTGGCTCATGGACAACACCGTCGCCACACCCGCCATCGGAACGACCCGGCGGCCGGTCTCATCATGGACCGGGCCACCAAGGACGTCGGCGCGCCAGGGACGGTCCAGAGCAACAAGGTGGCCGCCAGCCAAGCCCTGATCAAGAGCAAGGAGCTCAAGCGACAAGCTGGAGCTGACCAAGCCGCTGCAGAAAGAGCAGCATGTGACCAAGGAGCTGGGAAGAGCGAACGCCGAACGCATCGCGCGCGTCAACACACGCGGCGAGCGCGACCTCACACTGGCCATCGCGCTCGTCCAGCAGGCGCCGGCCGGACTTGCAACGCCAGTCCGCCCAGCAGCGCCATCCACTCCCTGACGCCCACGACGTCGTCTCAGTCATCGACATGCCGGACAAAGCTTGAAGGGGGGGGGAAGTGTGGGCACCCTGGCGGCTCCACAGCCCAGTTGCCCGACTGCGAGGCAAAGGTGCCGAACTTTTCCCGCGTGGCGGCGACGTCACGCCGGCCACGCGCACATTGAGTGCGCCGCCTTGATAAGGAAGATCAGAGGCGGCGCGCGGAGAGTCGCTGCCTGGACTCCGGCAACGCCGGTAGCAATGTTAATCGTCTTGTCCATGTCCAATTAAATGTAATTTCTTGTTGTTGAAACCGTTGGCTCCGTGTTATTCCTCCGGGTCGGATATGCAGCAAGGCAAACCGACCACAAAGTTTAGTAACTTTCCCGAATTTGCGCTTTGCTCTTCACGCTGGCGAGCCCTGCCGTGAAAATTACGTTTACTGACCGGCATCGTTTTTTTTTTTTTGCCGTTTTTACTATGCAGTCAGGTCCTTGAGATTCTGACGAACTGCGGCATGAATAGCGAGGGGAAATGTTTGCGTTGATAAATCCTTCGTGAATGACTGCCGACGCTGGCGTATTTGATCCCAGCATGGCAAGGCTGACGTGTTTTACCGCGAAAACGAGAGAAAGAACAATGCGGTGAGGAAAACAAATTCAGGATATTAAAAATCTGAACACGTAGGCGACGAAAAAAAAGCATATACAACGCCGAACGATACTTTTTCAGGAACCTAGTTTAATGTGATGTACTATACTTAAGGTCCGGCGGTATACGCACGTGTTTGGCTCAGTCAAAAAATAAAAATGGTATAGCGGAGCCTCCGAATGAAAATACACGTGGCAGGAATGAGCACGCGCTTTGAGCTACAAAAACAATAATAAACATTACTCTGCAGAAACTAGAAAAAGTAAGAGACTTACGACGCCACGAGAGGTACACGTCGGCACGGAATGAAACGCGAACAGTGGGTGCATGGTTTTCGCTAGATGCTGCACAACCTGAACCAGATGGGAGCTGCACGAAGATGGCTCCTCACTCGGTGTCTTAGACTCTTGCTCAGTGCATCCAAACCTTCGGTGTTGCGTCTCTAGGTGACTCAGCGTGGGTCGAAAACCGTGCGCTCCTTGTTCGCGTTTCATTCCGTGCCCACTGTACATAACTCTCCTCAGATCATGTTATTGGTGATTTTAATTGAGTGTGAAAATATGCTATTTCAGGCAGGAATCAACTGTCTTCTGTGGTAGTTACGATCATCTAACAGAAATATTTCAAATGTTCACATAGCCAGACGATCTGTCCCCCGATAGCTTATGTTATACGACATACCGCACCAGAAAAGAAAAAAATATAATTTTGTTTTGTAGCAGGAAAAAACGAGAAACACCAATGCGTTGTGGATGTTTACACTTCCGGGTTTGTGAATGTGACCCCTTGACGCTACGAAACAACCGTTATAACACCGAACGATACCGTTTTTGAAAGCTAATTTAATTATCCGCACTGTTCTTGGATGTCAGAAATAAAAACATGTCTAGGCCTAATAAAAAAAATAAAACTGCGGAGTGCAACCTCGATAAGTAAAACCAAAATGTACCAGAACAAAATTAAGTACTACATTCCGGAAGTAAGAAAATTAAGAGATGTGCTTAAAACGTAGCGCGCAATGAGCTCAGGTAAATAACTGCGTTAAAATAGCGGTATTTTTGTCTCAATAGTGGGTAAAGATGACCGCCTTCAGACAAACTTTGGCTGCATCACTGTGGCAGTTTGGCCACTTACACATTTTCCCGTTTTGCTCTTAATATTCCCATTATTATTACTCTTCCTTACTTCCTTGAAAGGACTTGCGCTGTTTGCCTACTACACTGACCGACCTATTAGCACGGAGGGAGCGAATTATCCCGGCAAAACAAGAGGGCCACGGTTTGTGCATCGCATCAATTCAAACTTGGGCTCGCACTTTCTATTTTAACATATTGCGTGATTTTTGCACTAAAGTAGGGGGCCGGCGACGGCAAAAAACAATATATCAAACAATGAAAACAAATGAAAACATTAAAAAAAACTTTCTTCTGCCAGGATTCGAACCACCGACCACATTATCAGACGCATCGCGCGTTAACAACCTAGAACAGACTCGCAACTGGAAAGAGATCGTTTTTTAGGAGTTCATATGTCTTCTAAATTCGTTTGGATACATTGTGTGGTTAGTCTCTTATTTAATTTTTTGCTACCTGTTCAGGATCGTATTTCTAATAATGTGGCAATGATGACATGCTCAATAATTTATTATTACTGTGTCTGCTAATAGTTTCTTAATGCGCTTTGCTGATCGTTTTATTGCAAGCGTGTTGAAGATACGTGAACATAGCATACGTAAAGTCGCTAGGCATCCGTAATAGCCAACGAATGCAATCCAATCCAATCCACAACCTTGTTTTGCGTGTTTCGCCGGTGGTGCTGGCAGTGTGTGTTCAGTTTTGCCATTTTAGCGATTTTGTCGCTAGATTTAGCGATTTTTTATACATTTAGTGACGGATTTTTGTTTTTTAATTTAGCTGCTAGCGACGTTTTTAGCGACTTTGGTGTTCAACCGTAATCTTGTTATTTTGGACAGTTTTAGAGATGCTCGCGGGCTAAACCCTTTTGCTTCTCTAGCCGAGTTTGCTTTGGACATATATTCAATTCAGCGGCGCGCTTAAAAAAAAAACATGTCAACACTGTCAACACTCCAGACCATCTTTACCGCGCCCACGTACCTACGTGCTCTCCGCCAAACTTTGATACCACCAGCCAAGAGCGCAGCCGCTCTTGGCTGGCGGCTGCGCTCTTGGCTTTCACTTTATATTACGAACTTACAGAAGAAGTTGTTCGGCGAATGGGCACAGCTGAAGGCTACAAAGCTGGCAACGAACCGTCGACATCGGCAGATTTAGGTGACTTGAGTGCAGTCGCCATCGAGGAAGAACTCTTCTTCTTCTAGACTGTTCCGTGGAACTGTTCTGGAAGACAAAGCAGTAATTATTTCCGTGTTAAAATTAACAAGTTCCCGTTTCTTATTCGTACTTTCGTACTTACCGCCTAGTCGTTTTACAAATGAAACATTACAAATAAAAACCGTCCTAGTTGTTTTTTCAGTGTAAGTTTATCCTCTCAAAATACCTGAGATATGATTATTTGAGGTTCCCTTACTTTAAAAGGGTTTAATGAGCTTTGGAATTTAGCGAATAGTTTAGCGACTTCCTGGCGAATCTAGCGACTGGCTAGTGACTTACTGGCCTCTATTTAGTGGCGCGCACAAAAAAAAAGATGGCAACACTGTGTGCGTTTCATATCTATGTCTTCAGGTAAATTTACCGATTAGTCGTGATGCGTGGAGTTCACCTTAGTTTCAACTGTGTCCGAAAAAGGAGGAAGCGACTGTGAGCCGTGGAACTACGTCAAATCTGCTCAACAGCCAAGATCGTGGCACGGTCGTTTCAAAGTAAGTTCCTTTTCTTTGTTCTTTAGGGCTAGATTATTCTTTCT
>JAZHYW010037653.1:0-13230 GCA_037355805.1 Ixodes ricinus
TTTTTGAGACGTGAAACTTCTGTTTCCTGTTTTCAGACTGCTGTAGCTTTGCACTGGTATGCCCTAGAATGATGATCATACTCTCGTTGGAAAGAGCAGTTCTTCTCAGTTTCAGTACATTAAATATCTTTGTTTGAGAGTAAACTCCATTCGGGCAAGAACACCATAGATGTCCAGTTTCACGTAGAAGAGGCTATGCATATGGCCAAGCATTGAAAAGCCCACCCTGATTGAACACAGAACTGACTAAAACCAGCATTCATTTATAGAAAGTCACGTGGGTTTGTCTGCTTTGTATTTCTATGATGCCTGCCCTGCCCATACTTGCTGATGTTGGTTCGTGTATTGCAAGCATACCCAATTCCTCACTCATTTCACAATCAATGTCCACATGCCGACAACAAAATGACACTCAAAGAAAGCGTTTTGAGCTCGGACTCACTCAGCAAAGCCATGCTGGAGATTGGGTGTAAGCAGAAGGCACCATCTACGCTCTTGGTGCCTTTTAGTTGCCACCACCACCAGTAAAAGCAAATGTAGTGGTGTGGAAACTTCAAACAGGTTTTTCTCAGTTTCACTTTTTTGCAGCAACTTTCGTTTTAGGAAATCTATCATTTCAATGAATCGCTGAATGTATTCTTTGCTGTGGATGTTTCTGAACTGAAATTTAATGAGGAAGGGGGCTAGATATTTATTTTTCTATTTAAATAAAGTTCTTATTGAAAAAAAGTAGAGTTTTGATGAGGAGAAAATGCCCCATTATGAGGAATGCTTTTCAAATTGACATTTTGCATAGAAAAAACACGGATTTTAAGGTAAAAAATAGATAGCCCCCTCCACCATATGTTCTAGTTAAGGCTGAAGCTTAGAAATGCTCAATATTCTCCAGCAATTTTATACGATAGATTTCCTTGCCAAGTGAGGCGACTTACATCAATAGCTGTGTACCTCCCCTGTAGCTTATCGGAAAATAGTCCTACAGAGATGAAATTTCATAGAGTGCATTTAGGCAACGAGATGAACAGACCCTCCAAATTTCATCAATATTGAGCAACTGGTTTAAAAGTCGACACTTGAAGGTGGTGTCACCCCTATGAGTGATGTCTGCATACCTCCAACCTATGACATATTTCTGGTATTGCCCTTTTCAAGAGCCTGTACTACGCAGTGGCGCCTCGACCTCGCATCCCGAGGTTGCTCTTTTGAGCGGCCTTACTCAACCTTTGTTTATACGAAACTGTAACTTTTCTCGTTTTCACAGTCGTAGAATACAAAGTTCATTAGTATTGTCTAGATCTCGGTGTTTGCCATGGAAGCGCGAGGTTGAATGACATAGATTCGCTGTTCTGTAGCAACGTGAAGGAGCATACCAAAACAAAAATAGCCTAAATATAAATTTAAAAAAAGTTACATGCCTTCAGAAAGTGATGCTACAAGTATAAAACATTTGTTTTCATCGCTTGATCATACATGCCGATACACATTAAAAAAATGACGGCCCAATTGGGAGGAGCATTGAGCAAACCGAAACTGAAACCACACGGGAGCGCGCCCGAGTGTACTCAGGCATGGCACTCAAAGGGTTAATGTAGCCAATGTGACCACAGGGCTTGGCAGTGGCTGATCCATGTTTTGTTGTTTGTTCAGAATGGGCACTGTGGACAAAGACTACAGAAAGTTTTCACAGGAGGTAGAGCTCAGAACAGGAGGGTTGGGGGTCTCGGTCCATGTTGCAAACCATCCAAATGAAGCTGGACACTTTGAACAGGTAAGTCCAAAGCCCTTTTCTGAGGAATCCCAGTCTTCATTGACTGCTGTATGCAAGTTTGGAGGAAAGACTTGTCACAGATACATTACGGTAGATGCTTTCTAAAGAAAAGTGAGAGAGGTGGTTTCTGCTGCATTTCGTTAAGTTCAAGCGTGCCGTGTCTTATTTGGTCGATGCATTTCTGGGTTAGGTTGCTGAGGTCTAAGCAGCCTCAGTTTTGCACCACCACTCGCCATCCCAAGAAGCCTACATGTGACTCCTAGCCTGAAGCGAAACATTGCTTGCTCATTCCCCATGTTTTGAGAATGGTTTCTCAATATTAAAAGGGTGTTTTGTCTCAGTATTAGGCATAGTATCTGTGCCCAAAAGTATGCAACAAAGTCAAATCTGATGAAATTCTCTCCTCAAGGAAGCATGAAATCAGATGCTGCATCTTTGTTTCTTTGTCTTGCAGGGGATCTTGCTGTCCTCCCATTGTCTTGAAGCCAACTACAGAAGCTATGTTTGCCCTCTGGAAAGAACTCTTTCTTGGGCAAGTTTTTCTAGGTTTTTCTTATTTTCTCTTCAGCAAATAGATCGTATTGATCCACTTATGAAATGTTTTAGTGGGACTACCCTAAATTTGATCATGTATAATGTGTATTGAAGAATTATGATCGTTACCTACATGTTCAAAGGAACATTTTGTTGAACCTTGTGAAAAACTGTGTCACTATTGGGACGGCACTTCAGCAGATAGCAGGTGGCTAGATCAGAATGGTTTCTGCCCTCTTGTGCTTCAGAGTTAATAATATTAGAGTAAATGCACTTATATTTTGGTCATTGGGAAGGGATACCAATCTTGATCTAGGGAATCACTCTAATCATTCAAAGAAAATGCTTGAAACACTACAAAAATGTTGATGGAAACAAGTGTGTACTTTCTATGCTCTTTGCTGCTGATAAACAGTCCTTTGATAAGGAGCGGTGTTTAGCTTAATTCTTTAGCAAAGCACTGTTACTTAATTTAGAGTGGCTGGGAGTTCTGAACTTGCAAACAAAATCAGAGTTATTGTCAGCTGCCATCAGATTGTGCTAATCTCTGCTAGAGTTTGAACCTACAGAATGGTCGTCCATAGGCCAGCGTTTTACCTTGCAGCCACCAGGGCAAAGCAAACAAATGACGAAACTTTCAAAAGATTGTGTGTCGTGAAATAACTAAGCCCTGTTTCATCACCCAGGCTGACATTGGAAGATGAAGAACGCCTTTCGCAACTCATCCAGATGTGCTGGCAGCCTCGCCCAGTCCCTCTCCGACGCCGGCCACCACTATGCAATGTTGCAGTCTGGAAGCTACCTCAGCGCCTCTTCGCAACTTCAGGAAGAGTTCTCTGGTGCCACATGTAAGCTTCTCATTAGGGGTGTGCGAATACCGAATAGTAGTTTTCAAATCGAATACCGGATCGAATCAAGAAAAAAAAGCCGAATATCGAATAGAATATTGAATAGTGATTTTATTTGTAGGAATTTTTGAAAGTGTGCTGCGAATGAGATTATTATATGTGCAGAGAATGCGCGTGGTGCAGAATATGGGTCTTGTAACGAAACAAAAGCTAATACGTAAAAAAGTTTTGATGAAAAAAAAAAGCAGTTGCTGTTGGACGTTGGGCACTAAAGATCCAATTTTATGGTGCAAACATTATCTATCTACCCTAACCGTCACAAAAAACCAAAGTTACAGCCACGCGTGCCTTTTTTTTCTCGTTAAAAACACACCCTAACACCGCCATTTTTTAAAAATATTTGTATATCTCAGAAAAGGGCAGTTTGCGATATTTGGTATCTATTTAAAGAAAAAAAAAGGGCACGCGGGATTTTATTTTACATAAATAAACAGATAGGTGTTGAATCTGAGTAAACAGGCTTTATCAAAATAATCTAAAGTATGGAAAAAAAAAAAAAAAAAAACGTGGTTAGGTGGTGCAAGTTACCGTCCAACTGCCGCGATGCATCCATTTTTCCGTCTATATCCTGTTTTAGAGTAGCCCTGATTTAAAAGAGGGAGCAAGCAAAACTGAAACTACGGAGACGGCTCCAGCGCAGATTGGTCGTAAGTGCGCATGTGTTGTGTTGTCGCGTGGAAAGAAGGCGAGCAAACAGAAGAGCGAACGACACCTGCCCTGCCTGCCCGATCCCGATCGACGCTTTCGTCTTTTCGTCACCTTCTCGCAGTTCGTAATTCAGCATGCGGCATTCGAACGGTTGGAAAGCCTCTCAAATCTAGGCACACTATTTTTCCGTTCCGTTTTGTTCCGAATCAGAATTTGCTGCTTGCGGTTCCAAAAGAACGACGACGATAACTCGGATGGTTTCATCGGCGTGGTTAACGTGGTTTTCTTTCTGTGATCGTGCAGTCGCCGATTTCTCTGAGTGTGGCAAGTGTGTTTTACATCGGCGCTTCAATTTGAAACGAGGGGCTTTACTCGTAAAAAGAATTAGGCATGGCGCGGAATTCCGGCTTCCCAACAATTCCTCTCGGAAGCGGCGCAAACGGGATGTTTCGGTTGTGATTCAAGGGTAGATTGGCGCCATGATCGTGAGTAAATCTGCATGCTATAAAGTTCGTGTGCGTTCGTTACTTTTCTTTTTTTCTAACCTGTGCGTTAAATTTTTGTTAAACGGTAGGACCAACAGGTGTTTCTCGCATGGTCTGTCTAACATCACGGCGCTTGCATCGGGAGAAAAATGGCTTTTTTGTCAGGCTCACACGACCGCGCGTTCTTGGCCGAATATATAGAATATTCGAGTGACCAAATACTAGGAATTCGATTCGCAAATCGAATTATTCGGAACTTTCTATTCCATTCGAATTCGTATATTCGAGTATTCGCACACCCCTACTTCTCATTATTGCGGAACATATCTTTAGTTGTAAATGCGCTGTGCCTTCCTGAGAAAACATTTAGGCATTCTTTTGTGGCGTTTCGATGAACATCGTAGACTGCTAGACAGCTCTAAAACTTTGCCGGAAGGTAGCTTCAACAGTGAAGGCAGGATGCTAAAACATCGGCCAAATATGTTACCTTGTGGGTTCTCAAACTGCTTTACCAGGAGCCCAGGCATTACCCAGAGTGTCGTCATTAATTCCCTGAACTCCCAAATTTCCTCGACCATCCCCACCCCTAAGTGGAGCATTTTCTTCTTTGTGCATAATTTTATTGGATTTGAGCTATGTATTGATACGCTACTGTGACCCATACACGCTGTAGTATGTGCATTACTCTTTACAGGTTCCGTAGGCTTCTGTACCATTTTATTGCATCAATGTCAAGATCAGGAGATGCACCTTGGTTGCCATTCATGGCAGGAATGGGTTCCTTGAGAATAGCAAAGTTTGAGAACCCCTCGTTTCCTGAATCAAAACTTTAGAAGTGACTTTTCGAAGGTTTGAATGAAAGGCCACTGTCCTCTGTTAGAAGGCAAAGAATGTCATCCTAGCTTTTGTTTCAACGTAGAACACTGATTATACACTTCGTCTGTAGTGACATGGGACCATTTCTTTGCGAAGGTGGAAGTACTGAGTCCTGAAACTTCTCGCTCTTACACTGCTCCGCAGATTGTGCAAATGAAGACGCTGGCCGAAGCTCCTAGTCGCAAGTTTCTACTCCCCCAACTCAAGGAACTTGCCTGTGCTTTACTCAACAAGGAGTCCATCAGGTGACGGCTCTTTTATTTTATATGTTTGTTTATATGTTTATACTTATGGCTTTGCGAGCAACGCCACAAGGCCACTGTAGTCCGACTAACCGCCAACTCCATTTCAGGTGTTCTCTGAACGCCAGCCCCTCTGGGCTGTCTTCTGCAGAGAACCAACTGGATAAATTGCTCGAGTCTGTGCCCGGAAGTTGCACTGTTCCATGCCCAGAGTTTGTTGACGTGAGTTTTTTTCTTTTGTTATGGTGCTCTTGTTTCTGAAGGGGCCCCTGAAGACAAAAAAAAAAGTTTTTTTAAAACAATCTGGTTGGGACACGCGTGTCAAAAAATAAATTTTACGCTAAAAAAAATTTTTTTAGAGCAATATTCACGACGAGAGATTTATTTGAAATTTTGCGCGGAAATTCCAGGTCATTCAACTCGGCTTCTCATTGGTAACGATGGTCATTCAAATCAGCTTCTCATTGGCCAATAGCAGTGAGGTAACAGCTTCGATGTTGGTTATAAAATCTTCGTGATCTCTTGAAATCGCCTTTGGAATTACATATCTTTAGGTTTAAGAAACAATCCACCGAATGAACGTCGTAATTGTTTACAAACGTTTTACAAAATCGTTACTTCCGTTCGGATAAAACAACAAACGCAACAAACAAAAGCTTCGCCGTTTTATTTTTCTGTCATGGTCGCCGTCTTGCAATGCGATTCGCGTCCTCAGGTGGTTTTATAGTTTTATCGCGTTTATATGTGAAGACCTACTGAAGAGGGCTTGTTGCTTGTGTTAGTTAGTCATGGTCGATACACTAAGGACGGACTGATCCCGCGGACGGTGACGACATGTCTGTGGTTCGTCTGTCTCCCAAGCGCATCCACACGAGGGAGACGACGAGCAGGCGAGAGCGCGGGGCCGGACCGCAACACGGGTCGCCCACCCCACAGTGCCCCGGAACTCCAGCATTGCACCGTGGCACCGTTGTCCAAGAGAGAAATCGACGTTTGCTACCGCAATAATGAATCGTACGCCGCTGCTACGTACAGATCGAGACAAAACACCGTGATAGGCTTTCGCGTGAAGCGCCACTAGCTTTACTAACCCAAAGCATGAGAGTGACACAGGCATGGTCCTGCTCGAGAAGGGTTCCGCGTAGAAGCGACGAAGTTCTGGGCTCGCGAAGGGGCGTTTGGAGATGCCTTCCACGCACTCCCGCGCTCGTGCACAACACTCAAGTTCACCACAGCCACAAGAGAGGTCTTGCTTGGTGAAATCCTGATTGGACGTGCAAGAATCATTGCGGCGTGCTAGACGAGTTTTGACGGGAGCTTCTTGACGCGGACCCGGAGGAGTACAGGAACCTGCGTCGCGTCAGCCAGACGAAGTTTCTGCAGTTCCTTTCACACGTGGAAGGAAGAAACGCCCGACAAAATAAACCAGCGAACGCGCAAAACACAACGATGCGCCACTTTGTTTTCATCGCCCAGAAAGCCCAGAAACAAAAACAAGAAAACAGTGTACCGTTGCCAGACTAAACGCATTTCAAGTCAATCTCCCACCAAGAATCCGCGAGTGAAAAAGGCGCTTGACTTTATCAGTCTGCGCGTCCGCAGACAAGGCGCGGATTGCAGGAATCGGTGACATGCCGGTCACTTGGTACACGGTCTGCGGAAGAAAATCGCGATTCAGTCCGTCGTGTGAATCGGCTGTACGACGCGGTACGACGTGTGCCCGGCAGACACAGGAAGTAGCAATGGCTCTCGTACGGGGCGCAGCCAAGCCAGCCAAGCAGCCAAGCCGATCCACTACGAAGAGGCGGAGAGTAGGGGTGTCGCGAACCGGCTGAGGTTCGAGTTCGACCAGGTTAGAATTTTTCGAACTCTTAGTGGAAAATTCGACGAGCCTTGTATTGAGGTTCGACTCGTGTGCGCATGCGCGACAGGCTGGCCAGTTGGCTTCGGATTGGATGGTGATGGCTAAGGGACGAATTAAGGGCAGCGTTGATTGGTTATTTCAGTTAATACAGTACAAAAACAAATAAGTTATTAACTTCTTCAGTGATTAGAATTGGTTTCTTTTAATTGCAACTGTTTATAAAATAAAATAACCATTTTCATAAAAAAAAGTTCTCCAAACTTAGACATGCTTGTATCAAGGTCTGGCCACACTGTCCACAAAGTCGAACCGGTCGAATCTGGTGAAAAGTTCGAAGGTTCGTCGAACCGAGTTCGACCCAGTCGAACCCCGAAAGTTCGACCTAAAAATCTGGTTCGACAAAAGTTCGACGACACCTAGCGGAGAGTACCTCTCCTCCACGTGCCCGAAATGCCGAGAGTGAGAAAAAGTGGAAAGGAAGTGACTACCGACTAAATTGCGTCTAACGCAATCAATATTGCTCTAAAAAATTTTTTTTCCCGTAAAATTTATTTTTTGGCATGCGTGTCCCAACCAGACTGTTTTAAAAAAAATTTTTTTGTCTTCAGGGGCCCTTTAAGGTTGTTTCTTTGCCAACGAGAATGAATGCTTGCTCATTGAAGCTAGAGCAGTAAAAGTTACTCATAAAAGACAATCAAGGTAGATATGTAACTAAATCACAAATACAATTTTGAAAAATGTATTTATAATTCCAGTTACTCACAAAAACTGACTACATTCTGATGGCATTTAAAGGGATACTACAACGAAATTTAGGCGCTCATTTTTTGGTCTATATGTGTTCAAAGGAGCAGTATCACATTGAACACACCAATATCTTGTTAAAAAAGTCACGAAAAGGAATTTTAAAAGGAATTAAACGATTAGCAAAGAGCACCTGGTGGTTGTCGCTAACGCCTCGTTTGTAATGCCCGTCCAGAAACCTTGACAGGTAGTAATGATAACTGTCCGCCTCCGGCCACCATGAGAAAAGAGGGGAAGGAGGAACTCCCTCTTCTCGAAGATCCCTTTTGTGTTGTCCCTGAAGTCACTAGTGTCCCTCTACAAGATTATAGAAAATTAACCCGTCACTCAAAATTTGTACAAAAGCTGCCGCTTCAGTGGCTGGAATGGCTAGGCCATCCTCTCGACGTCAGCCTCGCCGTTACCTTTGCTCGTCCCGAGACGAACTACATCACGATTGTGTTGGATGTCACGCGCTCTTCACTGGCTGTTCTCCGAGCGCTTGCCAGAGTGGGCCATTTATAACAAAAAATACAGCCACCAGGCTCAAAATACAAATGTGCGATTGTCATTTACGGATATTGTGGATCATATTCAACCTATTTTTGAACACGACGGGTATATTTCATATTTCATTGAAGTATCCCTTTAAAATATCCCAGGATATCGGGGTGCGCTGTGACGGCTGATCAATGGTTCAGTTTGCAATGCAGGAACAATATTTGGCATAGCTCTGTTTTAATTCAGGACTATGCTTACAGCAGTGTTTGGGACAGTGACAAAACGCAGCACTGATTTTGAGACTAAACAGATGTAGATACCTACAGTAATCCTTCATTATAACGCTGGACGGAAAAAAAATTAGATATAAGCGGTAATTCAATCAAAGCGATAGAGTCAAGAAAACAGTGGCAGCGACCTTGAAGGTGGACAGGAACACAATGGTAAACTCTGACCATAGATTTAATCAAAGAAACCTTGGTTATGAACATCTTGTGGCAGCTTTATCGAGTAAAAAAATAATTAAGTGGAGTTTGCTCGATAATTTCATCCGTGCATCAGTTCTCGAACTGCTCCAGGCATCGCAAGAACACAGTCACTGCCGCTGCACTGCACTTCGTTTCGAAGCAGCTGTGGTCGTCGTCGTCGTTTCCCGAGGTGCCTCACCCAACGTCGCTTCGTGTTTACCCTGGAATCCATGACAGGAGCAACAACAGGAACGTCCGCATCTACAAGCGCGAATGAATCTAAGTTATCCTCGTTGGCTTTGCCAACATGCCTTCACACACTCCTGTAGAGATGGTTGCAGCTCTGTGAATCGTGCTCCGGCTCAGCGAGCATGCTCGTGAGAGGAAATCCGACGGTCGCAAAGCAGTTGGCGATCTTTCATCTTCGGTCGCGGGCGCGCTTTCTCTTGCAAGAGAAACTTCTCTTACCCGTCCAGTGCCTTACTTGTTCTGCAAAATGGTGGACAGTTTCAAACAGCCGTGCCGGAATGTCAAATTCTTTGGCTCTTTCGGACTTCTGCCGGCCACTTTTCTCAACCTCGCAGATCTAACGACTTTCGGTAAACACTCTTAATCTCCCGTGCAATGCACGTGTGCGTGTAGCACGCTGCAGGCGCACGCTTCAAAGGCTCCCGAAGGATAGATCTTCTCCGGGCTCTATCAGGGTTCGCACGGGTGCTTGAAAACCTTGAAAACCCTTGAATTTGAAAATGCCATTTTCCAGACCTTGAAAGTCCTGGAATTTGTAGCGGTGCTTGAAAACCCTTGAATTTCCCTATGATAGTCGGTGGTGCTACATTTTTTTTATAATAATAAAGTAGAATCATGATTTTTACGTGTATGTTAAAAAAAATTTTGAAACTAAAACGAGGGAATTTTCTTATATGGCATACAACTCGACATATTTGGTTGATACACGTTAAGCGCCTGGCCACAATGGTAGCAGTCCCGGTGGTTCCGGATCCGGTCTCGCCCGTCCGCTTCTTGTGATCTTGCGCCGTCGCTCACTCGCGTAGTGTTTGCTATTATAGCCCTGGTTTCCTTGTTTTGAGTCTGCTTTACGCAGCACATGGTGGACGTTGTTTAAGCTGCGTGCGATGCCTGGAAAGTGCAACTTCCAGCGGTCGTGGTTGGGTCATGACGACTACAGACACTGGGTTGCGCCGGACCCAGGGAGCATGAATCGGGCAAAATCCAGACCTTGCGGGAAGACGTTTGACGTCTCGTCAATGGGCGAGTCCGCACTAAAAAACCACATGAAAAGTGCGAAGCACAGTGGGAACATGAAGAAGGCAGCAGGTAGCTCCATGAAGAACTATGTGACTCCGTGCTTCAGTGACCGATCAGTCCCCGCGGGATCCGTCCCCGCAACCCCAGCAGAGTCATCGGACTTGACCAGCGCGTGCAAGGTGGTAGATAGAGTGCTCTAAATTTGGTGGATAGAGTGCTCTAAATGACTTAATTTACGCGTGCTCGAATTTTCGCGAACTGTGCCAAAGCTGAAAATTGGGAATTATTCGCGGGTTCTAATTTTTACGACTCGAATGTAGCTTCCGAAGTGTTGATATTGTGCCCAAATTGTTCGCGGGTACTTGCTTTTCACGAATCATGGGCAATTTGCGAAAATTAAGTCATTTACAGTATTGAAGGGGTCCTTTAAAATATCTTTCCAGGTCCTTAAAAGTCCTTGAAAACCCTTGAATTTTTTTCTTTGAAGCCTGTGCATTCTCTATCGCCCCCTTGACCCAATTACGACAGGGGTCATGGCGTCGTTAGTTAGCTGCGGACTGAAAGTCGAGCGCCGTGCAGTCATGCCAGGAGATAGGCGCTACCCCGCTGTCTCACTGTTCCCCTACATTGTCCCGATGTCGGCAGCATCGGCATCGAAGAATGCAGCCGCTCTGCCACTCTGTCACCCGTTTACTCCATTTTCTTGTTTGCCCGTTCTCCACAGTCTGCCACGGGTGCGAGCGGGTGTGCACTAGTCTGTCACTTACACATAGACTTACGTGCTTCTCGGCTCCATGTACCTTCGTGATAAGTGTGGTTGCCACGCCCGATACACCTAGAATAATCCAGTAAAAAATCTTGTGCATTTCGGTCGGGACCACGTTAAGCTTTCTATAACGAGGGATTACTGTATGTTGTACATATATTAACATAATTCCAACAAGTAATTAATTGAATCTGAGGATTAGAGTTTGCTCTGTGTCCTTAACTTGCCATTACGGTTACATATGTAAAGTTTATTATAATTCAGAAAGTACTACTTAGTGGAACTTGAAACTAACTACATTGAGCTTAGACACCTTTATATTAATTTGACAGCCTTCGATTAAGACTGTCAGCACATAATAGATGCTTGCATGCCGATTTTAATGCACATTGTCTCACTTTTCACTCGTTTTTCGTTTTGTTCAGGAGTCGGGCTTTTATGCCAAAGACCGCAAAATCCATTTTGTGCTTCCATTCTACTGTCAACTGCTGTGCCAGAAGCTTCAACGCCGGTGCCCCTATGCGCATCCGGATTATTCAAGGTATCTCTCGCCTTCTTGTCCTCGGGTTATTTTGAAGTTCTTGTCACCGTTTGCCAGTGTACTCCCTGCATCATCTGGGTGTGCCTTGTGTGTCGCCCCATAGGTGTCTAGGGTAGCAGAAGACCACGAGGACTGAGGCTTGTGCAAGTAGTGAGTGGATTTTCTGAGTTGAAAACAGATAGCAGTTTCGGCTAAATATTTTCTAATCGAACATCGGAGAGTTTCTCCAAGCCTTTCACTGGCATTGCACCGTGCCTAACTATAAAGTTGAGCTAACCTCGTTGAGGGTTAGCATCTCACAGTCCACTTCTAAGCTCAATTAATTTTAATATAACAATACTAGTTTATGAACTGTGGCATGTAGACACCAAATGTTTTTCGTAGCTATTCTAATCAAGGGGAGTTGATAAATCTGCTCTTGCTGTGTGCAAATATTCTGCTTCAATTTCACATCTGCGTATAACAATAGAAACATGCACGAATGATGAATGTTGGGTATAGTCAAGACCTTTGCTGCCTAACGTATTCTGAAAAAAAGTAAGCGTGCAAGGCGAGCTAGTGAAAAGTTAACATACCTTAAAGGGTAACTGCAAAGAAAAAAAGTTGTTATTTTTAAACAGCCTAATTAGGACAAGCATGTCACAAAACAATTTTTCCGTTCAAAACAAAATTTTTACAGCATTATTTATATGCGCAGGACCGATTTTAGTTTGACGGCTATTTCACCCGTTTTGAATCGCGCGCCACAAAGTTGCTATTATACGTCACAGAGTAGCTGCTATACGTCACGGAGTGACGTATACCACGCCATTCCGCGGGCGTCGAAAGAGCGGGGGTTTTCAAAAATGCTGGCGGAGAGAGTTGGGACTCTGAACTAAAATTACGTCCTGTGGCGTAAATATTGCTGAAAAATGTGTTTTGCGAGGAAGAGTTGTTTTGTGACATGCTGTCCCAATTAGGCATGTTTACAAAAAACACTTTTTTCTTTGCAGTTACCCTTCCTTTAGGCAAGGGACAAAAAGGAGGACATGCAAAGGAAGGGCTATGTTACTTCTTTTTAGGGCGAAGCTCCTTAAGGCGTGGGTCTGTCCCTCCTAGTTGTGGGTATGTAGCCACTTCGAGGTTTAGTTTATGAATGGCTCAAGAGATGGCGTGTTCCGGAGTTAACTTTATGTAGAGATGACAGATGGCGGCTTAGCGCATGCCATAGAAGGCACTCGCTCTCGGCGCTGCTCGTGGATTTAGCTGGATGGAGGCGGTAGACAAGGCTGCGGAGCGGAAGCGCGCAAGGCGGCGGCAGCGCGCGCTCGCAGACAGAATCAGCCGTGCGAGAGCGAGAGGCCGGCATGTCGTCGGGCTGCGCGTCGGCGCCGCCAAGATCCGGCCGTGCGAGGCGGGAAGCCGAATCGCGTCGTCAGTCTCTGTAGGATAAAGCATTTGTATACACACACACACAGTGTTTCTCGTCTTTACATGGCGATGAGTGGGCGAATTAACGGAAGAATCGCTGGTTTACCGGCGATTCACTCCGGAGCTTCGCCCACTCATCATCATTCACAAAAGTATGGATATGCTGTG